>CAUYQG010278127.1:0-35503 GCA_963574415.1 Tarsius wallacei
CAAGTTGCCCAGGCGGGTCTCGAACCCGCGGGCTCAGGCAATCCACTCACCTCAGCCTCCCAAGGCATGGGATTACAGGCTGAGCCACCGAGCCCGGCTAGCAATGATTTTAAACATGTATGTTTCGGGTGAAAAACCTTAAAACTGAAACAAGTAAGTTTAGAAGAGCTACTTTTGGCTCTTTTAATTAAACTGATCAAAATCAATATAATACCTGTGTTTTTGCTCCTGGCGTCATTGGAGTTGCAAAATTGTTTAGATCCCAAATGTAGATTTCAGATTCATTAGCACCAGAGGCTACCAGATTAGTCTGCAATAAGAAAGAATTAATAACTAAGTAGTACTTATGAATAATTAGAACTTAGAATAACTCGGTTCAGAGCTAGAAAGAGATTAGTTTTAGCACATACAAGTTTTCTATTTAATTAAAAAAGCAAAACACATATGCATGAGAATAATTATGCATAATAAATCTTTACAAATTTAAAGCCTTCTAGAAAAACGTATTATAAAATTCTACTTAACAAAAATATAACTAACTTCTGTGCAAGACATAAAAAAAATTACATGAACAAATTCTTAAACAGTCAAACATATAACCATGTGTGGATTATTGTTTGCAGCTTTGTATCTATGGAAGGAGATCTAACTGTGAGAAAAAACAGAAGGTCACCAATTACTGCTTTCAGAAACAGCTGAACCCTAAAACTATGACATCTTTCTCAGGATAACTCAAAGCCAGCTTCCATAGCTGGGTCAGTACAGGTCTAGCAAAATCCCTCAAATCTTCACATGTTTCCAGTTCTCTGACAATCTCGTTCCAGGTGGCACTATTTCTAGGTTATCTGTTACATGCTTCAAGGGTCAAGAAGACCCTGAGGCTGTGATGTAAAGTACAAGAAGAGCGTGGGCTTCAGAAATTGACCATAGCCACGCTTGGTGGCTCAGCCTGTAATCCCGTGCCTTGGGAGGCTGAGGTGAGTGGATTGCCTGAGCCTGCGGGTTCGAGACCCACCTGGGCAACTTGGCGAGACCTCATCTCTACAATAAATCAAAAAAAAAATTAGCTGGGCGTGGTAGCACATGCCTGTAGTTCCAGTTACTTGGAAGGCTGAGGCGGAAGGATCGCTGGAGCCCAGCAGGTCGAGACTGCGGTGGCCGGGAGCAGCCACTGCACTCCAGTCTGGGCGACGGAGTGAGACTCCAACTCAAAAAAAAAAAAAAAGAAATTGACCATCATCCTCTACTGTTCACTCCTGTAAATTCTCCTATGAACAACTGGCATTTAACTAAGAAAACAGGACGGACGCTATGGCACATATCTATAATCCCAGCACTTTGAGAGGCCGAATCAAGAGGGAGGATTGCTTGTCAAAGAGTTTGAGAACAGCCAGGACAGCATAGCAAGACCTCATCTCTACAAAGTACAAAAATCAGCCAGGTATGGTGGTGTACACCTGTAGTCCCAGCTACTTGGGAGGCTGAGGCAGAAGGATCAGTTGAGTCCAGGAGTTTGAGGCTGCAGTGAGCCATGATCATGCCACATACCACTGCACTCTATCCTGGGCAAAAGAGTGAGATCTTGATGCAAAAAAAAAAAAAAAAAAAGAGGAATCCTATGGTAGTAGCTACCTATAACACAAAAAATTTTCTTAACATTCATTTTTTAGATGTTATACTCTAATATCCTATTAACTCAAGATCTTTATTAATGTATACATTTACATAATTAATATTCAGTAATGTTTATGAAGATAGCAGTAAAAAGAATCTTAATTGCCTTTTTTAGATTTGCATATTTGTATAATTTCTCATTATTTCATAGTAGTAATCTATTTGTCATAAAAACAACACTACTCAATACAACAGTGAATTAACCCAGATACCATAGCGTGTCAGCCTAATGTTGACCTAGCACAAACTTTAAAATGCAAGTTTTCCAATCTATGAGGCTCTGAATGTTTAAAAAATGTCTAATGGCACTGACACCTCAAGATTGCCAGAATTGAACTTGCTAGCCTGATCCCCTCATGGAGTAGTACATTCACCTGATCCCAATGCTGAACCTACCATTCTTTGAACAAACATCCATCAACCTACACAGGTACACATTTCTAGTTTTCAATTTCAAGGCAGGGGGAGGCACAGTGGATTCATGTACTTTTTTCTTTTATTTATTTATTTTTTTTGAGTCACTCTGTTGTCCAGACTGGAGTGCAGTGGCACGCTCACAGCCACCACAGCCTCGACCTGTTGGGCTCAGGCAATCCTGCCTCAGCCTTCCAAGTAGCTGGAACCACAGGCATGTGCCACCATGCCTGACTAATTTTTCTTGATTTATTGTAGAGAAGTGGTCTTGCCATGTTGCCCAGGCTGGTCTCAAACCCGTGAGCTGAGGCAATCCTCTAACCTCGGCCTCCCAAAGTGCTGGGATTATAGGCATGAGCCACCGTGCCTAGCCCATGTACTTATTTGAAATGAGCAGCACATATTTTGAGCATTATGAAGAAAAGCCCAAGTCTCACCTGGAAAATGTTCACATCCAAGGCCCTCACTGGGCCCGTGTGCTTCTCATTCTGGGCAATCACAACTTCCTTGTCCCCAGCTATGATTTTGGAAGGATCATAAAGAATAATGTTTCCATTTTCACCACCTGCAATCAGAACTCCAGAGACCTCGCCTTTGGAATCCGTCTTATAAGGTCCCCAGATCAACTTGTGGTACCTTTAGGAGAAAACGAGTAAAGTAATTCATTTTTTTTTTTGAGTTTGGAGTCTCACTCTGTCACCCAGGCTGGAGTGCAGTGGCACGCTCATGGCCACCGCAGCCTCGACCTGCTGGGCTCAGGCAATTCTTCCACCTCAGCCTTCCAAGTAGCTGGAACTACAGGCATGTGCTACCACGCCCAGCTAATTTTATTGATTGATTGATTGATTGTAGAGACTAGGTCTCGCCATGTTGCTCAGGCTGGTCTTTAATCCCTGAATCAGATAGTCCTCTTGCCTCAGCCTCCCAAAGTGCCACTGTACTCAGCATAATCTCCTTTACTTAATGCCAACTGATTATGAACATTAGTGACATCTACAAAATACTGTCACAGTGATCAGCCTCGTTTGGGACAACGGCCATCCTGTAACCAAGGAAGGGGAGCGTGTCTTGACCAGCAGTTCCCCAAACTTCTTGTAATGGGGGAGAGTCAGTTCTCAAAGCAAAGGTCAATACCAGGTTCCACATAAGATTTAATTTGGAACAACAAACAAACGAAAAAGGTTTCACTACTAAGTGGAAAAAGATATTGTTTTTCAGAGCCTTCTTCTATTGCATATGAATAAAGATAGAGAAAAGTAGAAAACAAAACAAACACCTTTACAGCAACACTTAGATGAGTGTGATTGGTCAAAGGGGGGTAATCGCCTAGCCAAGGTGACACATAAAACTGACTGTCACATACTGCAGTGAGAAATCAAAAGACATTGACTCATATGAGCATGGCATTTACTTTCTATTTCTCTTTCGACCCCTCTGGTTGCCTATGAAGAAAGCCTCAGCTGGCATTATTATGTCTTTAACACTGTTCTAAAGCTTGCTAATGGCCCTTTATTACGAAGAGTAACCCAATGACAGTGGCTTACAAGAGACAGCTGGATCTGTGTTCCCAGCTGTCCCTCTGGGTCACTCTGATTCCCACTGTCTTCTCATAATGCTCCAAACACACTGACTCTTCCTTATTCCTCAAAAATGCCAGTTCATTCCCACCTTTGGGCCTTGCACTGGCTGTTCCTTCACTGGTGTGCACTTCCCCTGGACGGTCACTTGGTTGATTTCCTCTCCTCCTTCAAGTCTTTGTGCCAATGTCACCTTCTCAGTGAGGCCTCCTTGACTAGCCCATTTAAATGTCATAGCCCTGATCCTTTTATCCACCCCTTTCCCACCCTCAGGCACTGATCATTCTTTACATTCTATTTAATTTTTTTTTTTTGGTTTTTTCGAATGTAAGCTCCTCTCCTTTCTCCTGGGAAGGTGAGTTGCAGACAGAGTGAGGAGATACTTACTTTGACCTCACATTGAATCCCGTGTCTACTACCTACTGTCTGCGTAGCAGCCCTTAGGCTGGTTCCTTAGCCTCTGTGGCTCTTGGTCTTCTCCTCTGTAAAGTGGGCTAAGCATGCCTACTCCAGGGGTTACAGTGAGGATCAAATGAGATGATGCACAGAAAGCCCCCAATTCCAGTAGTCATCATTCTAAACACTCTCATTGTTTTTTTGGTTTTTTTTTAATATGAAAGAAATGGACACACACACACACATCAGACACAGAGGACCAGTTTTTTTCTCGTCCTCTCATCTCCCTCTTTCCCTTCAGGGATCCATGTCCAGCCCACATCCTCCTTGCTGTCAGGAATGGTCCTGCTCAATACTTTACTCCTCAGCATGAATCCTAAGGGTGAATCAGGGCAAATCATTGGAGTCTTCAATCTAGGATGTTTTTGGTCTCAGACAGTTTTAAAATTATCAGCATACATGATATAGTTCTTGTAAATATTCAAATAACCAAATAACTCCTAAGAGGAAAAAAATCCATAAAGTCAAAATGCCTCCATCCATCCCTAATTTTCCTTCCCAGGGTGAGCCACTGTTAACCATGCCATGAGGGTTCCTTCTGTCCTGTGTGCGGGTACACACACACACACACACACACACACACACACACAAGCAAATATTTATATAGTATGGATATACATTTATATATATGCCACACTATACATACACACATATATATCCAAACTATGTAAGTATACACATATTTATATAGTATGGATTAGATATATATGTGACAAATTTATGTCCTACCTATTGTGTTACAGTTTGCCTTTAAAAAATTCAACAATGCATTTTGATATTGGCTGTTTCTTTTCCTTCTTTTCATGTCAGCACTACCTCGTTCTTTCTATATTAGCTTGGTCTTCCTTGGGAAAGAGATTGTTCCTCTCTGAGCCTCGGTGTTCTCATCTGTACAACCGGGATCGTGACAGAACCGGCCTCAGAGGGTTAAGTGGGACCCTTGCATTTGGTGATGCGGTTCTGTTGTATGGCTGTGTCCTAGTCTGTTAACTAGTGCCCTGTGGGTGGGTTTCTAGGTTGGGATTCTATGTTTATGGATTTTAGACAGGTTTTGGGGTACCCACATCATACACTATGTGATAAAACTGGAGGGGGCTGGGCGCAGCATCCTATAATCAGACCCACTGATAAATTCTCCAGTGCAACACACAAATATTCCCACTAAGTGAGATAAATAAAAACCATAAATAGCCTCACGTTTGTTCAGAGATGGTTTTGCTGCCAAGCGAGTGTTGGCATCAAACTTAGGATGGAAACACATTCAGTTTTCAGAGCTTCTCAGATTTTTAAAATACAGATCAGCACGTGACTATGTACTTGGGCAAATATTTCTGCAAGATACATTTCTAGGAAAGATGTTGTTGGGTGGAAGAGTCTGTTCGTTTTAAAATTTTTTGTAACTGTTTGTACATTTCTGTCCCCAGTTATCCTCTGAGCGAGCTCCTTTTGTGCGGGGGAGGAGGTCATTGTGCTCCTGCGTCCCTGGGTCGGAGGGCAGGTCTTCAGGGACAGGGGTCCTTGCACATCCCGTGAAGTCCTTGGAGAGAGCTTCCCAGGGGCCACTCCCAGGCTCCTGCCAGGGAGCTGGGGCTGTAAAGGCCACGTGGAGGCTGTGAGTTGGGGAGGCGGGGGGAGAGCTGGCCTCAGAGGCTGGAGCCCACTCAAGGCAGCTGGTGTCAGAACGAGCTCTGGCCCTCTTCCCATCTCTGAGCTGTGAGCTCTGGGGCAGGGCTGAGCTGCATTTCCCTCCAAATCTCTCCATCTGTTTTCATCGGAGGCAGCATGGTCCTGCGTGGAGACGGAAGGCCTGCTGCGGCCACAGCTGTTGGAGCGGGTGGCGTGTGGGGCGGCATGAGGCGGGAGTCCTGGGTGAGATTAGTGAGGCTGGGTACCCGCTATGTCTGGGTGCAATGCTGGGACCTATGAGAAGCTGAGGATGGTCCACCATTTTCTTCCCAGTGAGGCTGGCACTGCACAGTGCCTGGCACACAGTAGGAAATCTATGTAGGATCAGAGGGAAGGAAGAACAGAAAGAGAAAGAAAGAAGCCACGTTTTCTTGGCAGGTCAAAGAATGGTCTTTGGTGATCACCCTGTGTCCCCATGTTGCAGAAAGGGAAGCGAAGGCCCAGAGGGGTCAAGAGGTTTGCCTAGGGTCACCCAGCTGGTCTTCCCAGACTCTTCCCTCAGGAGGATCCGGGGGGTAGGAGGTGTGGGAGGGAGGGGTGCCGTCACATCCCCCTGGCCCTGACTCAGCTGGGTGTCATCCAGCTGAGTCATCCCTTTTTGGTCCTCTGTCAAATGTCCTGCTTCTGACCTGCCTCTATTGTGCAGATGGGTTAAGAATCAAGGTTTATAACATCTCTCTCCTTCTTCAAACTCTCCTATGGCTCCCCACTGCCCTCAAAATAAAGACATGTGTCCCTGGTGTGACTATGTGGGCTGGCCCTGCCTGTACTCCACCCCTTCCATCTCTGTCCTCCTACTTTCTGTGGGTTGGAGGTCCCTTCCACCCCCACTGATCTCCTTCCCACCCCTGGGCCTTTGCACAGCCCAATGCCTCTGTGCAAAGGCCCCATGTGTTTGGCAACCACTTCCCAGCTGGGTGGCCTTGGGAAAGTAACTTCCCTTCCCCAGGCTTTGGTTTCCTCATCTCCGAAAGGGGACTTGACAGTAATAAAGCCCACCCCATGAGGGGGTTGTAATGATTAAATGAGTGAATAGACCTGCAGGCTGAGCACTTAGCCAGCGCCAGTCTTGCCCCTCCTTCTCCAGGCCCTGGGATATTGCCTTGGCTTTCCTGCGTGATTGTTATTTCTCCTCCTGGAGGGATCTTTTGGTGAATATCTGCCTGGGGCCTCACTGAGATCTCTGCAGGAGGGCAGGGCCTGTCTCCTCATTCACGGCTGTGTCCCTGTGCCCGGCGTGTGGCAAGTGGAAGCTCCCAACATACCCAACGGACTTTGGTATACCCTGACATGATCCCCTAGTGTGTCTGTGGAAATCCGATTTCTCCAGCTGGACTCTTCCCCGCCCACTCTCCGCAGAGACCACTCTGCCTTGTGCCGGGTCCCAGGATCCTGGTTGTGAATTGGGTCGGTGGGGCTAGTGCCCTCAGAAACAGCCAAGGGACACTTGTCAGATTAGATCCGTCACGACGAAAACAGAGCAGGGCTCATCCTGCGTGTTCCCAATTAACTCAGGAGCGCCTCTACACGCAGCGCAGTCTCCGGGTCTCCTTCATCTGGCTGGGTTGTCTTGGGGAGCCAAGAAAATGCAATTATTTTCTGGCTCCGTGACTGGAGGGAGTTGGGTGACCCAGGACAGTCTGTCCTCTCTAGCCAGGCAGCGCCCCGGGGTGAGGGTGGGGTCAAGCAAATGAAAACGAGGCCAGGCGCGGTGGCTCAAGCCTGTCATTCCAGCGCTTTGGGAGGCCAAGGCGAGAGGATTGCCTGAGCCCGCGGGTTGGAGACCAGCCTGGGCACAACGTGGTGAGACCTCGTCTCTACAATAAATCAAAAAATTAGCCGGGGTGGTGGCGCACGCCTGTAATTTTGGCTCCTTGCAAGACTGAGGTGGAAGGATCACCGGAGCCCAGCAGGTTGAGGCTGCGGTGGTCGTGAGCGTGCCACTGCACTCCAGTCTGGGCGACGGAGTGAGACTCCAACCCGCACCCAAAAAAGAAAATGAACACGAGGCCAAATACAGGCCTCCCGGTTGCCGCTTTCGTTTGTAAAAAGGACTATGGCCGTGAATTTCATGATTTCCCCCCCGACTAGCCTTGAAGGAAGGCTTCTCCGTCTACCCTCTCAAACCCCCAAAGCCTTACCCCTCTCAGCTTATCACCTTTCTCTCCTTGTCCTGTTTCGCTATGGTCCCCAGTGAAGCATGCTCCACTCTGCAACCAAGGTGATCTTCCCAAGGAACAAGTCTCTCTCTCTCCTCTGTGTATAGCCCTCTACAGTTCCCCAATGCCCTGGATAAATCCCAATGCTCTGATAAAGGTCTACAATGCCCTTTGTGATCTGGCCCCTCCAAGCTCAGTGCTCACTGCCTCTCCACCTCTACCCTCGCCCTTTCCACTTTATGATTCAGGCAAAAGCAGTGTCTTTCACTTTCTTGACTAAGCTTTGTCACCACTGCTACCTCTGGTCTTTTGCACAGGCTAATCCCTTAGCCAGAAACACTGTTCCTTTCTTTGTCTGGTTAAAGACAATTTATTCTTGAGAAAGCCTTTCTGATGTCCCCAGGGAGACCCTTTTTGGATGGCACATTGCCGAATCATTTGTCCAATGCTCTGTCCCTTCTCCCAGACTTTTCACTTAACAAAGTCAGAATCTAACTTCTTATTTACTCATACATCCCCAGCTCCTGGCGTGTAGTAGGTGCTCAATAAACACTTGTAAAATATTTAATCTGAAAAAATTAGTCTTTTAGACTATGTGATAACAAAGGTTCCTGATAATACTGGTGACGATAAAAAGTGAAAAGCTAGAGTGGGTGTTACCATTCTCATTTTATTTTAGTCTTCTGGGTAACTTTTCAGGTGTCCTCAGAGGATTGTAAATTATATAATAAGGTGACCAATACATAGTAGATGCTCAACAGATGGATTTTTTTTTTAATGAATGGAGGGACTTAGAAGATAGTTGAAAGATCATGGGTTTTGATACCAGCTAAGTGGTTTGAACTCACTTCAAGTGCTTTGTGGTTGTGTACTTTGGGGATAATCCTTCACCTGTCTGACCTTCAGTCTCCTTCTTAGTGAAATGAGAGTAACAGTCCTTAGTGGCAGAGCTGCAAAAGATACTTCGCTTATCGTGTTAAGCCAATAAAAATGACCAGTATTGCAGTGATGATGGTGACAATGGTGATAGTAGTGATAATAGTGGTGATGATGAGGATGGTGGTGATGAGGATGGTGGTGGTGAGGATGATGGTGACGTAGTGGTGATGGTCATGATAATCATGGTGGTGAAGATGATAGAGATAGTGGTGATTGTGATGGGGATGATAATGATGATGATGATGGTGGTGGTGGTGATGGTGGTGGTACTTGTGATAATAGTGGTGATTATAGTGATGATGTTGATGGTGATGGTGATAATGGTGGTAATGATGTTGGTGATAGTGGTGGTGGTGGTGATGGTTGTGATAATAATGGTGTGAAGATGCTATTAGTAGTGGTGATTGTGATGGTGATGATGATGATGGTGATGATAGTGGTGGCGATGGCAGTGATGATGATAATGATAGTAGTGATGTGATGATGAAGATGGTGATGATGATAACAGTCATGATCATCGTGGTGATGATGAGGGTGATGGTGGTTATGGTGATGATGTTAGTGTTAATGGTGTTGGTGGAAGAGGAAGAATGAAGGCTGCTTAACACGGTCTTGGCACACATTTCCATGCCCAGCCTCCATTCTTCTGGGCTGTCCTCCAAGCAGATGACGATGTCTCTTTGCTCCCCAGGGGTTTTACCAGAGTGTCCTCTTCCTAGCTAGCAGCAATCGCTCCATCGCCTGCTCCTCTTCCTCCCTCCCAGCCAGATGCTTTAACAAAGGGCCAGCACCACCCATCAGCCAGACTAGGCCCCATGCAGGGTGATGGCCGGGTCTGGAGCCAGGGCAACTGTGGTGAGAGCTCCCAGAGCAGGCTGAGTGATCATGGAAGACCACAGAGACAGATGAGTCCAGGGGTCCCCAGCCCTGAGCCCTGCAGGGACCTCAGTTGTGTGTCAGCATCCAGCACTGTGTGGCAGCTTACAGCAGTTATGCCTCAGTGTGATTTTTTCTGGGGGAGCGGAGCTGGACTTTCCTTCTATAGAGGCTGAATCTACCTCCCTGAAGTTTCTTCAGGGTTATGGCTCTGACTTCTGGGTCCATACAGAATATGGGTGCTCCTGATACTCCAGGATCCTAAACCTCATAAAACACCAACAGCAACTGAAATGATAGCTTAGCTTGAGTTTCTTCAGGAGCAAAGCTGGAGACAAGGATTTGAGTGTGATAAGTTTATTCAAGACATGAAAGAAACCCCAGAAAGGAAACAGGAAAGTGAGACAGGAAGGGGAGGAGCCACAAACTCATGCATTAAACGAGCCATCACTATGGGTGGCTGGAGCTTGGTCCCACTGGGAGACTCTGGGAAATTGTAGAAAAGATACCTCAGAGTAATACTACCTGAGAAGCTGTTGTATATACTAGGTATGCTGCCAGGAGTCATCAATAACCCAGCATTTCAGGCCAACCTTGGACCCGAGAAGACACTCATGTACTGACAGCAGCGAGTTGGCCAATGCGCCCTAAAGTGGTGATGGCGAGGGGATATGAATGGGCACCAGAGGGTCTGCAGCTCGTGTGTTGACTCCAGGATGACTCAGCTAAGTCCCAGCATGATCCCTGAGAAGGTTCATTTTACAAGTCAACTTAGCAGGGCCAAGTGTCTGGGTGTCTGGCGAAACATTATTCCTGGGCATGGCTGTGAGGGTGTTTCTGGAAGAGATTCATGTTTAGATAGGTTGACTGAGTAAAGCAGGTTGCCCTCCTCAGTGCGAGTGGGCCTCGTCCAATCCACTGAGGGCCTGGCTAGAACAAAAAGGTGGAGGAAGGCTCTCTGCCTGACGGCTTGACATCAGTCTCTTCTGGCCCTCAGACTGAGACTTATTATCACCAGAGGTCCTGGTGCTCAGGACTTTGGACTCAGGCTGAACTACATGGGTAGATTTCCCGGGTCTCCAGTTGGTGGATGGCAAGTTGTGGGACTGTTCAGCCTCCATAATCACGTGGGCCAGTTCCTCATAATCAGTCAATCTCTCTCACTCTTTCTTCCTCTCTCTCCTCCCTTCCTCTCTTTCTCTCCTCTCTCTCTCTTCTCTCTCTCCTCCCTCTCTACCCCCTCTTTCCTTTCTCCTCTCTCCTCCCTCTGACCCCCTCCCCCTTCCTCTTTTTTCTCTCTCCCCCCGATCCTTTCTTCCCTCCCTTCTCTCTCACTTTGTTCTGCCTATCTTAAGAACCCTGATGATTACCCTAATTCCTCTTTTACGATGAGGAAACTGAAGCCTAAAGAGGTAACATGATCGTTCCAAGTCCACATATCCTATAAGTGGTATCACTTCCTTTCCCCAAAATGCTCTTATAGATGGATTTCATCCCAGGGGATCTGTGAGTGATCAAGACAGAGAAGCTGGAGATCTATGCTGGGACCTAGGGATGGGGCGGGGCTGCTGCTGGGAGGTTTCGAAGCCCCTCCCCCAAGAGTGGTCCCTCCTCTCTGGGACTGTGATGAGGGAGTAGGCCCAGCCCTTGTCTTGGGCCCCAGAGAGCTTCACTGCATCCAGCAATGCTACTGTCTTTAAGGAATCCTCACCTAACCTACAAATGGTCTTCATTGAGTACAATCCAGCAGTCAGTTATTTTAAAATAAGCAAAAATCTCAGGCATCAATTATTCCTGCGGGGTCAATAGGTCTCACAGAGCACACCTGCTACCACCAGCTGAGTGTCACGTGATCAGAGGACTGCAGTCTTCATTTCCATTCATGTCAAGCCCCACATCCCTGCCAAAGGGTGAGAGGGATGATGAAGATTCTGCATAACCTGGGGTCATAGGTTTTAGCTCTGGATCTCTTTGTTGCCTATTTTAGCCTATGCAAGCCTTTATCTCTTATCTGGAAAACAGGATAATCAGTTCCTCCAGTAAGATGAAGACTTTTGTTATAACGCCTGGTAAATGTTAAGTGATTAGTAAGTATTCCCTTTTTCTTCTCCTTCTCCCTCTCTATATCCTTTTTATCTCACCTCCTCTTTTCTTTCCCACCCGCCCTCCCTCCCCTTTGCCTTCCTTCCTTGTCAAGAATTATTCATGCACCCTGTAGCCAATGCTGTCAGTGGGTGTCCCACCCACATCCTTCCAGCCAGTGCTTGCAGACCCTGACCCTCCTCACCACCTCTCATGGCCAGACCCCGGTCTTCCTGTCTGAGGGCATTCTTCAGCCATAGGCGTGCTCAGTCTGCAATCAGACTTGCCAGAAATGTAAGGGAGATGCTGCCCTGTAATCAGTCAAAGATGGTAGTCAGTGGATAAATACCCCAGCTCTCTCACCTTCCAAGTGAGACAACCCTGAGCATGGTCTCCACTGTCTCCCAGAAGTGCCCCGTGGGATTGAGCCTCCGTTGCCCACGGGGTGACCTGCTCAGCAACGTCCTGTCTGTTGGCTTCCATCCCTTCTCTACTTCATTTCCTCACTTCCCTGCCAGTGTTTCTTAGTGTCACTTCCAAAATAAATAACTGCACCCAAGTCTTTGGGGAAACCTAAACTAAGGCAGATTCCAACAGGACTCTGTGCGATGGGGTCACTGAGGACCTCAATGCAAACAAGTTGCATTCCCAGTTTTTGGCCCCAAAACCTGTCTATAGGGCCCCACCTACAAAGTTCTGGTCTTCATAATCTGTGGTCTTGAGGACTGTTTAAGATGGAGCTAGATTATACAAAACTCCCCCAGTCATTCTGCGAAGGAGTGGCCAAAGTGATTAGTAAGTATTAGTAAGTATTAGTAAGACCTCTCTAGGGTCTTTCTCCAAAACAAATCTGATGATGCCCCTCCCAGGGCCCCAGTGATAAAGTCCAAACTCAACTGAATGTCTTATGAGGCCCTTCACCATTGGGCCCTAGCCTGCTGTAGCCTCTCCTCCCACCCTCCCTCTACCTGCTCTCTTCCCTTCAGCTAGGACCGCTCATTTCCATGAAACATTCTGTGCTCTCTGATTCCTCCAAGTCCTTGCTCATGCTGTTCCCTCTTTCTGGAGTGGAGTTTCTTTCTCCCTTGCCTTGTTTGCCTCCTAAATTAGTCATTGAGACCTCTCTCATGTCACCTCTTCGGGGATGCTTTCCCTTCCTCCCACTCCTCTTCTGTGCTCAGTAATCTTCACAGTGGCTCCTACTCCACTCTCCCAGGCCTGAGGCCAATGGGAAGGAAAGCTTGGCTCTGTCCCAGAAACCTTTGCAAGACCTCTTGCCATCTCATTGTGATGGAGTCAAATGCCCCCATGACCAGAGGAATGTAGGACTCAGATTGGCCAGGTCTTATCACTGGGACCCCTCTACTCATGCATGACATTGACACCTATTGGGTTAACAGTGAGAGCGCGGAGTTCAGGATGGCCAACCCTTCCCAACAAATGTCTCCTATGTGGCTTCAGTGAATTTCTTTCCTCATTCAAGAAACTTAATTTAAAATGTGAATTTTGTTGCTTTTAAGATTTTGAGTTAAGTATCTATTCATATCTAGGCAAATTTTGTCTGCTTATGTGCGGATAATCTGGCTACTCAACAGGACTGAAGGCTTGAGAATAAATCTCTATTGCTTAACCCTCTGAACTCTTGGATTCTCACAGTCATTCTTCCTTCTCCATGCAGGTAACTGGTGTTTGCAGATGAGCCGTATTCTTAGTCTACTTTCTTTTTGTAGAGGTCCTCTTTCTAACTTGCTTGTCTCTTTCCATACAAGGTGGCTGTGTTTCTGCCAATAAATTTCTCTAAAAATGTTGTGCGTCTTTTGTGAATCTTATTGGGAGTTCATTCCTTTAACAAAAAGCCACATATGTGAATCTTATTGACATAAGTTCTTCCTTACCTTGAACTTCTGCTGAGAATCCCAAGGCAGCTGAGGCACAACACACTTAAGGTTATTAAAAGCTGCACGATTTGACTGATTGACTATCTCAGGTCTTTATGAAGCATTAATAACGGATTTTACAGTCACACCCTCAATTTCATTCTTATCCCCTATTTCTTGACAGTGCTCTGGATTTAATCTTTGCCTGGAGACATCTCTTAGTTTGCCATTTACAGACACAGTTTTTAAAGCCAGTAAATCTTGGCTTTTTTTTTGTTTAACAGTCATACCTTTAGGTTGTCTCTTGCCTTTTGCATATTACCATAAGCAGCAAGAAGAAATGGATGTCATCTTCAACCTTCTTCCTGGAAACCCCCTTATTTAGCACCCTCAGGTAACAGTGTGGCTAGACTCTGTGCCACCTCATAACATGTATCCTCCTTCCTCTGGTTTATCATTCATTCATGCATACATTCACTCATGAAATCATGAACTCAGCCAACATTTATATAAGCCAGACATGTGGCTACAATGATACTACCATTTCAGGACCTGCTTTCATGAAGCTTATGTTCAATCATAATCCCATTAAGTTCCTCCTCCCCACCCCAGAACCCTGTGAAATAAGTTATTATTTCCATTTTACAGATGAGGAAACTCAAGATCAGAAGGATAAAATTAGTTTCCTAGGGTCTTGCAGATAGTAAGGAGAGAAGCTGGGGCTTGAACCCAGCTCTGCTTGATTTCAGAGCTCTAATGTGCAGGTGCTGCTATTATAATTCTTTTTCCTGGAAGTCAGTTTCCACTGCCCTTGTCAAAGTCTGAAGCCATGTCCATTTCTTCCTTGAAATTTGCTGGGAATCAAGATGTTGGGTTTTCAGACAGAGATGAATAAAGATGTGCATTCAGGAGCAGCCAGGTGGCTAGAATTGCTTTTTAATATGAGGGCTTTGGGAGCTCCTCACAAGACCTCCCTGCCCCCCAATGCTTCATTCAATAAACTGGAATGACAGAGGTGCTCTGAGCTTCCCATTGGGAGGGTGGGACCAGCACAGGTCTTAAAGTGTTGAAGTCATTGACTTTTGAAGGACGCTTGGAGGAAGAGAGAACAGACACCGATTCAGGCAGGGAAACTAAATTACATGGTCATAAATCCTAAGGAAATTGCTATTTTCTCTCTGCTCCCCCATACCCTGCCATCTTAGTCACAATGTTATCAAAAGCTTAATAACACCATAGGTCTAGGACAAGGCAAGTGCTTAAGGGACGGCAGACCCTGTTCCCTAGGTGCTGTAAATATGCTGCATTTCCTTGATCTTGACCTTGTGTTAGAAATATAGAAACCTTTCATAAGCTACAGGAAAATGGTTAGTTTCTGAGCAGGCTGACAGACACTGGCCTCACCTCCAGCTGCAAGCGTGGATTTGGTCTGCAGCCATCCACAGCAGAAGAGGCCTGAAGTTTTTGCTTTGGGTCTTGAGGACACAGGAAGGGAGCCTTCTGTGAGCACTGAAGTGCTCTCCAAGGATTTGGTCTAAAACACAATTTGTCTGCCAAGACTCTGAAGAATCAGACCCCTGTCCCTTCTCATGCCTCATCTCTTGCCGTTCTTCTCCCTCTTGCTCTTCTGGGGGCCACTCTGACCTCCTTGCTAGTCCTCAAGCATAATAAGCTCTCTCTAATGTCAGCACTTTGGTGCTTTCTGTTTCTTCTGCTTGGAATGCACTTCCCCACATTAACCTAAAAGAAGTTCCTTCTCAACGTTCAGGTGTCAGTTCAATTGCCACCTCTTCTGGGAGACCCCCTCAACACCTTACTTCAGGTGACACATGTCCTCACATTATCTTTTTATTACATCCTCCTTTTTTTCCCCCACAACACTTATCACAGTCGGTAATTGTTTTGTTTATTTTTTGCTTGTTTACATTTTTCTTAAATCTTTACTGCTCTGCCCGCTGGAAGAGAGAAGAATAAAGATGTATTCCTGGACTCTTTAAGTCTTGAAGGACAGTTTCAGACTGGGGCAATGAGGGTGGCCTCAACTGTGCCCTGCACAACTCCAGGGGGAGCTATTCATTTAGGTCACTGGTTCTCAAGTGGAGGTGATTTCTTTCTCCAGCCTTTGGGGACATCTGGCAATGTCTGGATTTTGATTGTCATGGTGTGGGGTGGATGCTTCTAAACACTCTTCAATGCACAGGACAGACTCCACAATGCTCTGGCCCCAAATGTCAGTAGATCTGCGATTGAGAACCCCTGACTTAACCTCTTCTTCCGGAGGCCCAGCTGCCTGGAGCTGTCTGTGGTGCTGAAGCAGATCCACACTGCAGGCCCCAGACTTGCTTGACCCTGTCTCAGACCCCACCTGAGACTATTATATGTAGAATCATGCAACACCGAAGCTAGTGGATTCCCAAAAGTCAGTTTGTTTATATCCCATCTTTTGTATAAAAAGGAAACTGAGACCCAGAGCCCAGATTTGCCCATGATGGCAATTGCATTGCACCCCAGTGCACCTGCCCCTCCCTTGTCTGCCCTCCCAGCATTCCCTGCCCAGAACAATTTGGCCAACAGTGTGCTGCCCTTAGAGGGTTGTTAATGGAGCTGTCTCCCAATTGAGGCATCTCATCCCTTAATCACATCAGAACTAGAGAGAACATGACTTTGAAGATTTGTTCCCATGGCGCTCGGGGTGGCTGGGGCGGGCAGACCGTCTCTAGGTGCCTGGGGTGAGACAGCTTGTCTGGTAGGGAGCTAATTGATTCTTTAGGTTAGTGCTGTTTTGCGTGCACAGACAAATCTGGGCATCAATTCTGACTAATGTGTCACTGAGCGTTTCCTGTGAGCTCCCCAGTCCCAGGCGTTCCCTGCTGACTTCATGGAACTGTGCTTTGTGAAACCATTGATTTCTCCACCCATCAGAAAAACAGATTCCAGGAGGCTATTCTGTTGCTGGTAGTGTTTGCTGGAAGCCTTCTTTTCATGCATCTCAAGGGACCGTCACACAGAGCTGACTTCTAGGTGCTTGAGATCCTACTAAGTGCCATGTGCTTTATATACTGTCCCGATCTTAACAACTCTGTGAAGTAGACATCATGTGCTCCATTTTAAGATGAAGAAACTGGATCTCAGAGAGGCCAAACAGCTTCCAAAGTCACACAACAAATAAATGGCAGAGCTGTGATTTGAGCTCCATCTTTCCTCTTGATTTGCTATTCTCAAAGTGTGCTCCCCAGACCTGGGAACTTGTTAGAAATGCACATTTCCAGACACCCCCTCCAAACTTACCAAATCAGAATCCACGAGGGTGGGATCCAGCAACTGATTTTTCAAAGCCCTCCGGAGGATTCTGATGCTTGCTCAAGATGGAGAACCACTGCAGTGGTTCCTTTCTTTTGCTCCTCACCAGAACATTCTGCTAGGGAGAGAGAGGAGCCAGCCACAAGGAATTACCTGGCATTTCCTAAGACAGGACAGCCAGACCACTCGGGTGTCTTCTTCCAGGAGTAGGTCATTGGGAATCTTCAATTTAGTGTTATCATGGTATCTCCTCCACCTTGTCCCTAGGGGGAAGCCTTATAGCCACTGAGATGCCTCAATTTCCCTAGTGTGACTAGCTTCTGAGAACAAAAGAAGCCCCTGATGGGGTGCCCTGTTGGCTGGGAAATTTCTTGTCTGACTTGCCCGACATTGGGTCAGGGCAACCCCAGTTTTCAATGACTAGCTGATGAATGCAGGTGGGACAGGTCAGCCCTGGGGGTTTGGGATGGTAGTGGGAGGGGGGAATGTAGCCATGGGCTATTTGCCCCCTACCATCTAGAACAGACGTAGAATGGTTTCTGGCTCAAAAGTCCTGAAAGTGCTCAGGGCTCGCCAAGTCCACCGTCCAGCCATTGATACCCAGCCAGGACTCTGGCCTTTGTGCTGTTTCTGTTGCATAAATCAAGGATGTCCTTCCCACCCCACCTTCTCAAAAAGCCCAGAGGGTTTGTGGTGGCAACCCCCCTTCCCTTTCCTGGCAGTTACAGATCTTTCTTGGCTTGAGGAGAAGGTGGCTGGGCAGAGCATCCTGTTTGCAGGGGTGGCTTTTTATCTCCCGAGATCCTTTGCAAAAATGATGGTGGCAAATGGGAACTTTTACAACTAGTGTGAATGGCATCCACTTATTCATGGGCTGGCCCTGGGCTAAAGTGTTTTCCAACATTATCTTATGGGATTATGATTCCCATTTTGCAAAAATGGAAACTAAGGCGCAGAAAAGTCAGCTTGTCCAAGGTCCTGCAGCCAGCAAGTGGCAGGGCTGGGGACAAACCCTGGTCTCTTGCTCTCTCTCACCCAAGTCTGGTCTTGATTTCTGTGTAACTGATTGTTTCATACTAGTTCCCAGGTGAGGAAGCTGAGATGAAGGACTCTGTTCTCCTCACACAACTGGGGAGTGGCAGAGGCCAGGATCTGAATCCAGGTCTTTCTTTTGGAATCACGGCCTGTGTTTCAGGGTCTGTTTGGTCTGTCAGAGTTGTGACTTGGTCTCAGTAACTCCATAAAGGGAACCAAGGTAGAACTGAGAACAGAACAGTGTCTTTAGTGTAAACATGTATGGCCTTAGGCAAATCTTCTTCTCTCTGCCTTGGTTTCCCCATTTACAGTTACACAATGCCCACCAACTTCATGTGTTTGTTGTTATACTCAAACGAATTAAAGACCCTGAAAGATACTTTAATAATAACAACAGTAGTTGCTATGAGCACTGTTTGTGTACCAGAAGTTATGTCTGGAGATTTGTAAGTTACATCTCCTGAATTCTCACCCCTTGAGATAGGCAATTTGATAAATTTGGGTGAGCTCTGTGCCTCAGTTGCCTTATCTGTACAATGGGTGTGATGTCAGAACTACCACAGAGTCATTTGAGTATTAACCAAGTTAACATGTGTAAGTAATTAGAATGAGACCTGGCACATAGGAAGCAGTATATAAGTGCCATATCATTGTGCACAACTTGTAGTCAGGACAACAGGTTCAGAAAAGTGAACAACTTGCTCACGACCTCATAGCCAAGAAGTGGCTCTTCCTGGGGTCTTAAATCTGTGACTTGTGACTCAAATATCTGTTCTTTTCCTCCCCGTTCAAAGGACCCAGTGACTGGGTGCCCTTTTTCCCTCATCCTGTCTTAGATATCAAGGTGAGTTACACCAGCCTCCATGAACTTGGCCTGTCCCACCTAGACCCATGGATGTGCCACACTCACTCTCTAAGCCTTGGGGCCCATGAAAAGAAACTGAAGGCCTGAGAAATAAATAAAAAATTAGCTTCATGTTCTCAGTGTCTGGAGGCCGTGATGGGTGCTGAATTATTCAGGCTGTTTGGGTGTGAGCTGTTAGTTTTCTGCAGCTCTTGCCTTGACGGCCACACTGACAGATTGATGGATAAACCAGTAAAACACTTGGAGGCCAGAAAGAAAATTTTTAGTTATAATTCACGGATGGGAGCCAGAGTCTTTGCTACACTGGAAGCTCCAGAGGTTCAGCCTGGCCCCAACCTCTCTCACCTTCCACCCTAATGCTGCTGAAGGTACCAAGTCATCCTTGGCCACTAGGTGAGGGCTTGCAGCAGGACTTTTAAGAGTGGAGTCGTCACTGGGCTTGGTGGCTTAGCCTGTAATCCCACCGCTTTGGGAGGTTGAGGCGAGTGGATTGCCTGAGCCCGAGGGTTCAAGACCTGCTCAGGCAACTTGGTGAGACCTTGTCTCTACAATAAATAAAAAATTAGCCAGGCGTGGTAGTGCACGCCTGTAGTTCCAGCTACTTGGAAGGCTGAGGCAGAAGGATTGCCGGAGTCCAGCAGGTCGAGGCTGCAGTGGCCAGGAGCATGTCACTCCACTCCCGTCTGGGTGACAGAGTGAGATCCCGACTCAAAAAAAAAGAAAAAAGAGTTAAGTCGTTCATTCATTTTATGCTTTCATTTTTAAAAATTAAGGCGTGATTTATAGAAAAGGCACATAATTTTAAATTTACAGCTTGATAAATTTTTTTACATTTGTGAACATGGCGTAACTACCCCACACATCAAGACCCAAAACATTCTTATCTTCTTATAAGGTAGCCTTATAAGGTAGCCAGAAAGGAGATAGCTAGAGAAAGGCTAGGCAGAGAGACACGTTGGGATCCTCAGGTAACAATGTAGCAAACTTCCAGCAGGCCTCTCAGGATAATACATTCGCGCTGGTAAACAAGGGCCTTGTGAACCTTTCAAACTAGAGCTTAAGTACTCACTGCTGGGATAGAAAAACAACCAATCAGCTCACCATTAAGCTCCTACCTCTTGCTGATTGGTCCTCAGTACTGACCAATCAGAACAGCTAATGCTGACCAATCAGCTCACAGGTATTGCTAGCCAATCAGCTCAGTCTTAGGGCTATATAAGCACCAGCTTCGGGTCCAAGTTGGCCATAGTCTCAGTTTCTCTTTTTGTGTGGGCGTGTTTTGGACATGTGTGTTCTTTGTTTTCTCTTGGGCCCAGACAAGAGCTGCAATCTGAAGAGTCGTGTGCCCGGGAGGCTGACTTGTCACGGGTTAAAGCTGGAGAGCTGCGGTAAGAAGGCAGGTCTCGGGTTCTGAGACACTTCTGGGGGCCGCAACACTCATGGCCTGGCTTGCCCAGCTCATTAGAGCTGAAGAGTCGTGCATCAGAGGAGAGCCGGCTGAAGTGGTAGAGCTGCTGGAAGGAAGGCGACACTGTAAAGCTGAGACACTTCTAGGGGCTGCAACACTTTGGGCGTGGCTTGCTAGCCCCAAGTCAGAACCAGTCTCAGGGCTTGGATTACCAGTCCATTAGTGTCAACACTTCTGGGGCTAGTCTTACCCGCCCATAGGAGCTGACCCTCTCTGGGGCTTGGTTTGCTGGCCCATGCAGCTACAGGAAGGAGGCAGGAGGCTGAAGTTGTGACATTTCTGAGGGCTGCAACACTCAGGGCTTGCTTAGAGCCAACACTTTAGGTTAGACTTGCCAGCCCCTGTAGCTGATCGTCTGGGGCTCAGCTTGGCCAGCCTATTGAACTGGAAGAGCTGCAGGAAGAAGGAGACAGTCTGAAATTGTGACACTTCTGAGGACTGCAACACAGGGCTTGGCTTGTCAGTCCATTAGAGCAAACAGTTTTGGGACTAGGTTTGCCAGCTCCTCAAGCCAATTTCAACCACCAGGCTGACCTGAAAAATCTGTATCAGTAGCATGGCTCTTTCCAGACAATACCATCTTTACTCCCAGACAATACCTATTCTGACCTGTGTCATTAGATTTTCGTTTTGTCTACAGTGGAGAATTTTTAAAAATTTAGTTGTGGTTTCTTGCCAGGACTGGAGGGCAGTGACATACTTATAGCCATAGGCTATACCTGCTGGACTCATGCTATCCTTTTACCTCAGCCTTCTAAGTAGCTGGAACTATAGGCATGCACCATTACTCCTGGCTAATTTTTCATGGTTTATTATAGAGATGAGGTCTTGACAAGTTGCCCAGGTTGGTCTCAAATCCATGTGCTCAGGCAATCCTCTTTCTTTGGCCTCCCAAAGTGTTGGAATAGGCATGAGTCACTGTACCTGGCCATCTTTATTTTTGGGGGGGACAGTCCTAAGGCTGGAGTGCAGTGGTGTGATCATAGCTAACTATAGCTTTCTACTGGTTCAAGCAATTCTCCTGCTTTAGCATCCCAAGTAGCTGAGACTATGAATAGTGCTGTGTAGTCTAGGCTGGTCTTGAACTTCTGACCTCAAGGGCATCTTCTATCTGTTCCCTAAAGTGTTGGAATTACAGGTATGAGCCACTGCACCTGGGTTTTGGAGTTTTGAAAGTCTAGCTTCTTTTACTAGCATTTTTTGGCATCCCTGTTGGTATGTGTCAGTACTTTGCTCATTTTTATTTAAGAGCAATCCATTATATAAAATACCACAATTTTTTAGTTTTAAGGATGGGTACATTTCAGGATTAGATGTACAGGTAAATGTGAATATACCACAATTTCTTTACCCATTCTCTTCCTGCTGGACATCTGGAATGTTTGCAGTCTTTGTCTATAGTGGAATCTTTGGATGTGTTTTTCTTTCTCTTGGGAGAGATCTCTGTAGGAGAGAGGCGACTACACTTTAGGGTAGGTGCTTGTTTTGTAAGAAACAGCCTGACACTCTTCCAAAGGGGTTGTACCATTTTATATTTCCACCAGAACTGCATGTAGGAGGGTTTCTGTTGTCCCTCATTTTCATCAACACTTGGTATTGTCAGTGTTGTCAATGCCAATTATTCTCGAAGATCTGTAGCACAGTTGTGTGGTGGGCAAACCAAAGTGGCACCCAAAGCCCCCTGGTAGGCACATCTTGTGTGATCCTTTTTTGCTGAGTGTGGGCAGGAACTGTGACTTGTTTCTAGTCAAGGTGATGGGATGTTACTTCCATGATTGTACTTAAGATTGTGAGGACTGCCTTGCCAGCAGACCCTGACTTTCTTAACCTGCATGCTTAGATGATGGGCCATATTCCTGGGCCCACATGTAAGGAAATTGAGGGCCACCCTTGCTCAACAATCAACAAGGAACTAAGGGCCTCCTTGGTTCTAGTTTTCTGTTTGTATGATTCATACTGTTGGGCGTCTTTTCCTGTGTTCATTGGCCAATTTGGAGGTGTGAGAGCTACCCCAGGGACACTTCTCAATTATGAGGTTTGAGTTTAGCATTTAAATCATGCAGCTTTCTCTTTCTCCAGTGGGCTGATTCACATGCTTCTTAGTAGGGCCCTGAGGGAACGGGTCACTAGTAGTAACCTATCATTAACACACGCGTTATCAGCTGCTGTCTCTCCCTATTTCACTTCACCTCTTTCTTACTTGTGCCTTCTGGGATCCTCTCCCAAATAAACTACCTGCACCCAAGTCTTTGTTTCGGGCTCTGCATTGGGAATAACTCTCAGACTAACATAGAAGATACTTGAGAGATTGGCATCAGTAGAAAGCTCCTATCTCTCCTCCGGAAAAACACAGGAAGGGGTGCTGTTACTGGTGCGCATGGGCTGGAGTCACCTGGCAGAAGCTGGAATTACAGTGGGCTTGTCCAGGGGAAGTCCATGCCAACTAGGAATCCCACATGGTCAGACATACTGCCTGTTACATTTCCTCCAAAATTTGTGTTGAAACTTAATTGCTACTGTAGCAACATGGAAAGGTGGCACCTTTAAAAGATGACAAGGCCATGAGGGCTCCACCCTTGGGACTGATTAAGGCTATCATCACAGGAGTAGATTCATTATTAAAGGGTGAGTCCAAACTCCCTTTTCTTCCTCTCTCTCCCCCACCTTCATATGCCCTTACACCATGTTATGATGCAGCAAGAAGGCCCTCACCAGATGCCAGGACCTTAGATTTTCCGGTCTCTAGACCTGTGAGAAATAAGTCTCTGTTCATTGAAAATCACCTAGTCTGTGGTATTTTGTTATAGCAGCACCAAATGGACTACCCAAATCAGAGAAGGAAAGAAAGGACTACCCTGATTCCTGCCTTTTTCCCACCCTCATATCTGTTTGAGCTTTGTGTTGGCGGAGCCCAGACAGAACCCAGCTGACACTGGAGCCTGGGAAATTCAGTCTGCAGGGTCAGACTTCCCTGGAATACAGAGCTGAGTTGGGGCCTGGCGAGGGGTAGGGATGAGAATGAACAAGTCCAGACCCAGTGGGAAGCCAGTCGGCAGCGAGTTCTTCCCAGGTGCCTGGTTGACCCATACTCTTTTTCCAAGGGCCACTCAAGATATGGTTTCTAGTCTGGCTCCAGGGACAGCTTTCTCTCTTCTTTTTCTCCCCTAAGGCTTTGTGCAGGACACTCTGTCTCTCAGTTACTTAGATGTCCCGTGATACTGTCCCTTTGTGCCCAGGCATAGGGAATATTCTGGAGCCCCCTCTTCTGCCCTGGACCACTTTGGGCTTTTGCTTTCCTCAGGGTGGTGGGATGTTTAGGTATCTGTTACCTGCAAGATTAAAGCCTACTAGGTGGAAGGTGGTGGGAGGCGTGCCAAGCCAAGGATTCCCTCTCTCCCTGTAGGAAGGCAGTCCTCTATACCAGTGCAAAGGTCTCCTGAAGCTTCTGCTGGCAAGGTCCACTGTGGCAGGCGGAATTCATAGGCCTCAGTGCCCTGAAAGGGAACAGCCAGACACAGTAGACAGAAATCCAGACTGGGGCCTGTGTGCTCATTCCTGCACATCCACTGACAGGTAAAGTGACCTTGGGCAAGTCACCTCAACACTGGCTGCTATTTTGCTGTCTGTAAAATGGAATCATGATACTCTTCTTACTTTTTCATAGGGTGTTGAGTGGATTTATATAGAAAAGAAATACCAGTGGAGACTTGTTAACGGGATGAAGGCAGAGAACCTAACTCTTGTTCCTATTCATCCTTTTACACAGGAGAGGTAACGTTGTGAGAAGGTATGCTAGAAAGCCAATTTGTCATTAGCACAGTTACGTGTGGGAAAACTCCAAAGTGTCACTCAAAGTCTCCACTTCCTGGTAGTCACATCTTGTGTGATCCTCTTCCACTAGTGTGGGTAGGAACTGTGACTTGTTTCTGGCCAAGGTGATGGGATATAAATTCCATGATTGTACTTTGAAGAACATAAGGACTACCTTGCCAGCAGACTCACTCTCTTACCTTCCTGACCTGCATGCTTAGAGGATGGGTCATGTTGGCGAAGGCCTCATGTCAGGAAATTGAGGGCCATCTCTGCTCAACAACCAACAAGAAACTAAGGCTCTCAGTCGAACAGCCCTTAAGAAGCTGAAGTCTTCCAATAACCCGAGGGAGTTTGGAAGCAGATCCTTCCCCAGCTGAGCTATCAGATGAGACCTCAGCCCCAGCTGACAACTTGATTGCAGCCTTGGAGAGACCCCAGAGCATAAAGACCCACCAAGGTATACCTGGACTCCTGGCTCACATAAACTGTGAGAGAATAAATACATGTTGTTGTAAGTCACTAACTTCTTGTTACTATTAATTTATAATTTGTTATGCAGCAATAGGTAACCAGTACAACCCTCAAAAGCCTACTTCATCTGTTCCGTGTTTCCTCTCCAATCTCACCCCCAACACTCAAATTTTCATTCTCTCTGCTTCAGCCATCCTGGTCATCTTGCTATTTCTCAGACACACCAAAAGTTTTCATCTCTGCTGCTTTGCACTTGCTGCTTTTCCTACCAAGAATGTACTTCCTCCAGAACTTTGCATGACCGAATCCTTGTGTTTATTGCCAAGTGACATTATTTGGGGGAGGTAGAAAAAAGGAATAGATTTGATGGGGAGAAAAAAATTAGAACTGTATCCTTGGGGATAGAGATTGTGTCTTGTTACTTCTGTAGCCTTGGTTCCTAACTTAGGGTCTTGTTTAGGATGGTCTCTCAATAAGCATTTGCTGAAAAACAATTGTTGAAAAAGAGAAGACGGGCTCACATGGGTAGCAGGATGGGTAAATTGAAGGCTCCCAGATTCTGGGCAGTGGGAATTAGGGGAGAGGAGCCAGGCAATATCTGTACCATGCACCAGTGCCTCCTGGGGCTCAGGAATGGACATGTAGGTGTATGTTCACACTCCTTAATCTTGAGAAAACTTGAGAGATGCTAATGCCTTGCTTCCAGCACCTCCACTGTTTTCTTCCCCCACCTGAGGTCCTCAAGTTCTTTCATAGCCAAGTCTTCTGGAATCTCTCATGCCGCTGTCTCGGTTCCCATAGCTGTTGCCTTGTGTCAGGTCACCACTGTCTGACCTGGGGCAGAGCAAAAGCCTCCTCACTGACTCACTTCTTGTTGCCCTTCTATACCCCACCCACCCTGGAAGACTTTCTAGAACACAAATCTGACTGTGTCATTCCCGCTGTAGGGCTCTCAGTAGCTCCCTGTTGCCCTTGGGAGAGTCCTAACTTCTCCCTAGGCCCTATAAGGCCTGACCCAGGCTTCTGTCTTCAACCTTATCAACTCCATCCCACTCTCCAGCCATACTGAACTATGTTAAATTCTCTGAAATGCTTCTTTCTCTGCTGTGTTTAGGTTTTTGTATATTCTGTTTTCTCCTTCTGGAATACTCCCCCTTTGCATTTTTTTTCCCCACAGTTTCATGAACTTGGTTGCATCATACCCACTCTCATGCATCACCTTGTTCATAATCTTTCCTCCTACCTCTTTCTGCCCCGTGATAGCACACCATAATAGCACCTATATTGCTGTAATATCATATATCCTCTAAGCATAAAACCTGTGTTTTTGTTTGCCATTGTATCCCAAGTGCCTCACACAGGGCCAGGCACACAACAGATGCTTAATGAATATTTGCCAAATGCATGAATGCATCAGTGCCAGCCCCCTACCACTTATTAAATCAGATCCACACGAATAATCGGTGGTCAAAGCTCCCAAGACCTGTCCCACTTCTTCCTGCCTGACTTCCTTCCTTAGTGCTCCCTAAAATGCAACCTGTGCCCTGCTGACGTCTGTCTTCTTGGTGTCTGCTGGGCTGTGGCTTGGCTACATCCCTTTGCCAAGGACTGAGTTGCCCGGTCCTCTGAATTCTTATAAACCGGTTCCTTGGTTTACCAAGGGAATGAGTCCTCTGCTCATTCAGTCTGTGCCCAGGCCAACTCGTGCCGCTTTATGACCCCCTTGGTACCTGAGAGTTGGGGAGATTTTGGCTGTGTGGAAGGGTTGAGTGTAGCATTCTGGAAAGGGACACTGCATACACAAGGGTCCAGGAATGGAGACAAGCAGGGCATGAACGGGGAGCAGGAGGAGATGAATAGATGAAAGGTGTGGGTGAGGTAACCTAAGTCATTGGCACGTCTTGGGATGACCCCTGTAGTACAGGAGCTGAGGTCCCCGGCTCCCAAGTCATGCAGCCTGGCTCTGATCATGGCTGCGCTATGTCCTGGTGGCTTGACCTCACAGGGTTGTCACCTCATCACCCTTCCCCTTCTCCATGAGGGAAAGCTGTGGCTATCTCCACTTCATGGAGCTCTGATGAGAATTAGAGTTGATACTGAGGAAACGCCGAGAATAGGGCCTGCTGCACAGTTGTGGTTCCACGGACATTAGTTATTATTAGTCAACAGACCGTGCTGTCTGATATGGTGGCCATTAGCCATGTGGGGCTGTTTAAACTTAAATCCATTAAAATTCAACCACATTAAGATTTTAGTTGGTCATCATGTGGACCACATTTCAAGCACTCTGCAGCCAGTGTTTTGGTAATACAGATGAGGGAGATTTCCTTTGTTGCTGAAAGTTCTATTATTAGACAGGGTTGCCATTGAAGGATGCGTAAGGAACAGGTAATGGTGGTCACAGCCAGGGAGGAGATCTTGGGAGACGGGGGGCACTGGGGACAGGGGTAGGGGAAAGAATTTTCTGTTTGTCCATTGGGTTTTTTTTGTTTTGTTTTGTTTCGTCTTTTTTTGTAGAGATGGGTTCTTGCTATATTGCCCACACTGGTCTCAAACTCCTAGACTTAAGCAATCCACCTCAGCCTCCCTAAGCGCGGGGTTTACAGGCATGAGCCACCGTGCCCAGCTGAATTTTTTATCATGAGCATTTATTACCCAGCTAAATACAAAACCAAAACACACCTTGTAATAAACATTTGTACGAAGGAGAAACAGGCTTGGGAAGGTCCAAGACCACAGTGCTGGGAAGAGCAGGGTCGGGGGCTAGAATCTCCTGCCTGACCCTGAAATGGGAGATGATATTTCCAAAAACCCAGTCCTGGGAATTCCCAGGAGCCGACTCCCCTCATTGTGTTCTGACCAGGGACCCCTCAGGAAGCCCTTTGTGGGGGAAGAGCAAGACTTGGGAGCCCATATTGTGTGCACTGTGATGAAGAGCTCAGGCCCTGGGGCTCTGGTGTCAGATAGCCCTGGTTCAAGTCCGGGCTCCCCCACTAAATCATGGTGTGGCTTCCTCTGGCTTTGGTCTTCTCATCAGCAAAATGGGGGTGACAACTATTCCACACTCAGGGCTGTGGCTGAGATACAGTGAAGTCCCTAGCTCACAGCGAGCTCATAGTATGAGTGAGTTAATGTATCTTTTTTTTTTTTTTGAGTTGGAGTCTCTCACTCCATCATCCAAGCTGGAGTGCAGTGGCACGCTCATGGCCAACCCATGTCCCTTGGCTCTGCTGAATGTGAACTGAAAAACACTGTGATTCTACGTCCTGATAGCAAAGGGTGTGGCGAAAGGCAGGCATGGCCTCCAGGAATTTTTGTGGGGTTGTTGCCTGGATGTTCTTCAGATTTCCCTGACTGTTCCAAGGTGAAGAAGCAATTTTGTATCTGCCATTAATCTTGCAAAACAAATGCACGGAGTAGCCGCAACTGGGAGTTTTCATATTAATTGATTGCTGCGTCAGAGCTGGGGTTGGAGCTTGTTAGGCGGGGCCATGAGCCATGGGTCCATTGGGCTGGTTCTGCAATGTGCTGGCCGTGTGGCACATGAAGCCTGCTCTGGCCCTGGCCCAAGGTGGGTGGGGTTCAGGGCTCCCCACCAGCACCAGGTCTGCCACCCAGCACCCCAATGGGAGTGAGATGGGACCGTGGGGCTTGAGAACAGCAAGGTGGGGAGGCCCTAGTGTGGTCTGAGCTACTTAGTGAGCCCAGGATTGTGAGAGTGTAGTGCTTGGACTTGGGAGACAGGGCTCAAGTCTGGGCTCCTTATTCTACCTGTCAGAACTCTGTCTGTCAGAATTTGGGTCATTGCCCCTCTTTGAGTCTCAGGTTCCTCTCTCTCTTTTTTAAAGAGACTCACTCGGCTGAAGTGCGTGGTACAATTATAGCTCACTGCAGCCTTGAACTCCTGGGTTTAAGCGATCTTCTCACTACAGCCTCCCAAGTAGTTAGGATTACAGATGCATGCCACCACACTCAACTACCTAAAAAAAAGTTTTTTTTTAAGAGACAGTGTCTCGCTATGTTGACCAGGCTGGTTTAAAACGCCTTAGCCTCAAGTAATCATCTCACCTCAGCCTTCCAAAATGCTGGGATTACAGGCGTGATCCACTGCTCCCAGCCGTGTCTCTCATCTTTGATGTGGAGATTATACCAATGCTTATGCACAAGGTTGCTGTTAGGGTTAAATAAAATTAAACTATATTATTTTTAGGTCAGAGTAAATGCTGATAATGGATTGTGACTATTGGATCCCAGAAGATCTCTTTCCTCCAAATCCCAACCCCATCTGCAACAGGATGGCTAAAATACTCTCACTGCTGCTCCCTCTCTTCCCCCCTCCCCCACCTCACGCGCGTGCGTGCACACATATACACACACACACATCAAGCTGTTATTCATCACTGACACGTGGGGGCAGGTAAAAGACTAAAGAGCAGGGTTGTTCGGAGAAGGGGTAAAAGAAGAGAAGACAGAAGGCACTGGAAGTCTGGATGGGGAGGGGAAGACTCTTGACATGTGTACTGTACTTTACAGTTTATACAGGACACTCGTATTCATTGGCTTTCTGCTCACCTCCCAATGCAAGGTGATTGACGGACTCTGGCAATAGCAGCCCTGCTACATTTTCTGCCTTCTGTTTTGCTGAAATCCTTGAGTAAACCCCACTTTCCCCTCCTTGTATCAGGCCATTCACTTGATGCCTCTTCCATCGTATGTCCACTTCAAGTCTCAGAGCCTTTTCCAAAGCTCTACCATATGCAGCCGCTCACTTATTCACTCACTCATTTGTTCAATCAGCCAACTAAGTAGCCAGCCAATGAACCAACTAAACATCAAATCAATCAGCCAATAAATCAATGGACTGACCAGCCAACTGGCAAACTGA
Source organism: Tarsius wallacei (assembly GCA_963574415.1). NCBI lineage: Eukaryota > Metazoa > Chordata > Mammalia > Primates > Tarsiidae > Tarsius > Tarsius wallacei. The sequence continues at coordinate 29,578 of CAUYQG010278127.1, forward strand.
CCACTCAACCAACCAACTGAATAATCAACTACCATCGACCAACTGACCAACTAACCAACAAACTAATCAATAAACCAGTGAGCCAGGCAACCAACTTCCCAACCACTCCATAAGCAACTAATAAATCATCCAACCATCCCACAAACCAACTAGCCAACAAATCAACCAGAACTTACGGTGTTAGGCTAGATCTACACAACCAAACTCTGACTTGGTACAGGTAAAGGGCCATCTGCCTCCTTCTTGGTTTCCAGCAACTCTCCTGGGAGGGGAGCTTACCCTGGTATTACCTCCTTGTATACCTCCTGGGCCAGGCACTTTCCCTTTTGGGCCTGTTTCTCCATGCAACTAGAGGAGTGGGTTGCAAACTGGGTTCCTTGGGGCCCAGGGTTCTCTGAAAGGGTCCTAGGGCTCAGAGACAGCTGAGTGGGCAAGGACCGAGATTCTCATTTCTGCTGTTGTAATCAAGATCAAACTTACTCTGCTCACCATGTGACAGCCAATATAAGGAGTTTGGGGCAAGGAAGGTGACTCTATTTCAGAAGGCTGGCAGACAGAGAAGATGGTGAATGGAAGTCCTGGAGAACCATCTTAGGTTGGCACAAACTTCAGGCTCTTTTTATGTGAAGGGCAGAGGGAAGAGAAGGGGGGTGGGATCAAGAAGTGACCGACGGCTGTGGACATCTGGGTGCCGGCGAGGGTCCAAGGACGTGGGGAAGCTTCTTTGTCCTTGGTCAGGTCACAGAGTTCCTATACGTCTTTAACAAAAACATAGTTACTTGTTTACATACTTACTCTTTAAGCCCAGAGTTAGTTTTGAAAAGTACACGACTGCTGTTTTTGCATTTTATCTCAGTGCTCTAAAATTATCCTAGCCTGTGTGCGCCTCAAACAAAAGTGGAGTTCATTGTGTTAGTTCTTTTGCTATTTCCATGTTATACTTTCTCCCTTTCATCTGTTTTCTATTTTGCAATTTTGAGTATGATTTCGTTTGAGGAAAGGCTTTGATGTCTTGATGTCTAAAACCCATCGTGTTGGGTCACCGCTGTCTCAGCTCCAGAGCCTAATGACTGTGTCCTCGTGGGCATGGGGGAGGCATGCAGGTGGGCCTGGGCCCTGGGCCTGGCATTTCCAGTGGGCAGAATGTGGGGAGGGCACAGAGACGGCATCTATGTCTCCCAGGAAGTAGACTGCTGAGTTCTGTGGTAGAGCTGTCGGAAGCAGGCTGTGCTAGGATGCTCTACAGACCCACATGTAGGCAAGGGCTGGGGACGCAGCTGTTAACTGCACAGCCCCACCTGTTTCCAAGCCCAGCTGGCTTCCCATGATCTGTGGCTGTTGGAATTTCCCAACAGCTCCTAGCAGTGCATGGGATGTCCTTGGACACAGCACCCAGTAGGAACGGATTCCGAAGGATCTTCCGGCCACAGCCAGAGCTGCCCATCTGCCCATTTCTCAGAGTCACCACAGGGTGGGGGGGCACAGAGCTGGGAGGATGCATGAGGCACACAAATCCATTGCACCCCAACCCACCCTCTGAGGCCTGGGTGGGGTGTGTGGCCTGGGACATCCTTGTGGGCTCTAGCAAAAGCAGCTGAGTAGGGCCCAAGGTTCCCACTGTGGGAGAGAAGGCATAGCACTCACCTTGCTGTGAGACCTGGAGCAAATTGCTTCCTGTCTCTGGGCTTCCGTTTCCCATTTGTGTAAAATGGGTCTTGTCAGCGGTTATCACCAAACCATGCAAGGTCAAAGGCAGGACATGTATCTGTTTAGTGGGATCCCTACTTTTTAGATGAAGATACTGGCCAAGCAGGGAATCTTTGGAGGAGTAGAGGTTATAATTGAGGTTTTTGAGTTGCCATCTCTTTCCTCAGCCCTTTCCAAGCCTGTGAGACCTTTTAAGACAACATTAGAAAGTATCTGGGACATCTTTTCCTCTCTCTCTGGGGAACGTTTTCCCTTCAGTCAGGGCAGAGCCATCCCTGCCTGGGAGATCTCAGGTCTGGGCCAGTGCAAATAGCCAGGCAGGACTCAGGGGGCCTTCTGCTCTCCTGGCCAGGCTCCCTGTCTTCTCAGCTCTGCTTCCCCTCCCCAGTAGGGTGTGGGTTTAGCTCTCTCCCAAGGAACATTAAACATGCCCCTCTGACCTGCCCACTGATCCAAACACTATCACTTATTCAGAAGCATCGCAGGGCATTTTTGATTTATTGGTGATGGGTCAGCTATGTTCCCTAGGCATCATGCCAATAAATTTTCAGAGATTAAAAGCATGATGGGAAGATAAATTTAGTGACTTGGGGAACCTGAGGACAGCAAACCCCCTGGTGAGAAGTGAATCCCTTTCTGCTGCATTTTGAGATGCTTACAACATGAACATCCTGTAAGATTGGCTTCTAGATAGGTGGATGTCCAGCACTGAGGATGTCCTCATGCCGATACCATGGGATCTTGGAATTCGAGAGTCATGGGCTGTTAGAGTTAGACGAGTCCTTTGAAATTATTCAGTCCAGCCCGCTCACTTCACTGATGGGGAAACTAAGGCCTAGAGTGAGGAAAGAACATGATCAGGAGACATTCAACAAGAAAGCAGTATCCTGGCTCTCTCTCCAGTGCTCTTTTCCTCTAGAGATGGGAATTAGTCACTGGGTGAAGGAAAATAACTTTTGAGGGGACCTTGTATCTTCATAAGCACCCTGGCTTCACAGGAAAGGAAGCTGAGGTTCAGAGAGGACACTTGTCGTCTGGCTGTGCATTTCCCAAGGTTGGCTTGCTTTGGGCTGCTCTCTAGCACCACCTCAGTGCTTAGAGCACAACAGGTGCAATAAATATTTACTAAATGAATGAATGAACATCTGCCAGAGGATCTGGACCTCGAGCCACGCTTCTAAAGCCTGCCTTTGGGCTCAGCAACCAGCGGCAGCCTTGCTGTTCACAGCCCAGCCCATTGAGTATTTCTCCGGTGACAATGATGGGTGCATGGGAATCAGCAGTCCTACAGGTAGGAACTCAGCATCCTGGAGAGTGGGAATTATCTAGTAAAGGCACGGAAAGCCCCAAGGAAACAAAAAAGGTGAAATGGCCCCTATGATACCCTGTCTTGGGCAGATTGTCCCCTCCCCTCTTTACAGGTGAATCCCACTGTGAGAGACGCTCCTCTGAAGGCTCTCGTGCTAAGACAGGCTCCCAGGGATGCCTCCAAAACAGGTCCTGAAGACTGAGTCATAGCCCAGGAGGCAGCTGTGGGCCCTGGCACTAGCGCAGGGTGGGAAGGCAGACTCACAAGAAGCAAGAGGCTGCAGAGTCGGTATGCATGGGTAGGTGGGGGGGGAGGCGCGGGGAGGACCTGGCTCCTTCCCTTTGTTCTCTTTGCAGATGGTGCCCAGGTGACTTGGCACTGGCTAGGCTAAGCTCAATGATGAGTACCTGGACCAGGACCCTGCCTAGCAGAAACTGTGAGCCAGAACAAGAGCACAACCTTGGGTGGAGTAACAGTAACCCATTCCAACAGATTCAATTCAGGGGACTTGGCTTCAATGTAGCAGACATTTCCTGAGCACCTACTACATGCTGAACTCTGTGCAAGGCACTGACGGAGTTAAGAGATACAAGGTTGTGTGTGGTTAAGAGACTGGATTCTGAGTCAGGCTGTCCAGGTTTCAATCTGGCCCTACCACCTGCTAGCTGTGTGACCTTGGGTAAATTACTTAACTGGGCCTCAGTCTCTTCATGTGCAAAGCGGGGATGCCAGTAGCACCCTCCCCATCAGGTTATTGCGGTGATTAAATGAGTTAATACACATAAAGCACTTGGCACATTGTCGGCACATAGAGGGCCTGACAATTAAGTTCACAAGCTCATCCTAGAAAAAGTGTTACATACCTCATTGCTGAATATCACTATGGTCACCTTCAAAGTACTTCCCATGGGAAGCTACTTTGCCAGCACCTAGTACACGCATCAAAGAATTTTGGAACTCTTTTTCTGGAATGGCCATCAGAGCTGTTGCCATATTACACTTGTCCTGAATGCCATCAAAAAATGTCTTCCTTTCAATATTTCCCTTACCTTTGAGTAAAGAAAAAAGTCACTGGGGCCAGATCAGGTGAGTAGGGAAGGTGTTCCAATACAGTTATTTGTTGACTGGTTAAAAACTCCCTCACAGACAGCACTGTGAGCGCTGTTGCACTGTCATGATGTAAGAGCTCCTTCAGGACTATTTTTACACACACCTTTCTCATGCCAAGATTTTCAGTTAAGAGTTTCCTGTTTCTCTACCAATGTTTATTTGGTCTGCTACACTTCTCACAGTCAACTGACAATTTGGACACACAATTTGAAGAATTTTTGCAATGTTTTAATCAGTTCTGCTCATTACTGGCCATCCTGACCTCCATTCATTAGTAGCACTTTCTCTCCCCTCAGAAAAACATCTGATCCATTTTTCACTGCTATTTTCTTCATGGTATTATCCCCATAAACTTGGATTAACGTGACCCTGATTTAATTTCCACTCTTGCCAAGTTTAACAAGACATTTAATGTTTGCTCATTGCTTTAATTCAAGCTCCGACATTCTTGCAACAGCACCCCAAAACATGCAACAATAATGAACACCACTCAATGAGACACTGCCACACATTGACATGAACACAGTGGTGAGACAGATACACCAAGGTTATGAAACCTTATCGAGTTGTTTGTACAGTGCTGCATGGTTTGTGCAAAAGTACATGGTGGCTAGTTCACGAACTTAATTGTCAGCCCTCGTAGTATGTGTTCAATGAGTATTGTTGCTGTGAGGATGTCAACAAAGCAAACGTTCCTGGCATTATAAAAATGGAGCTGCTGGGACAGAAATGTCCAAATGACCATGGATTTCACCCCCACTTTCAGAACCTTGCTCCCTCCTCAATACATCCCCCAGTGATTTCCATGGGCCTCCGGCGAACTCCAAGCAGGCAAGAAGTTGTCATCCACATCCTCCTGCTCTGAGCTCCCTGAGGAAGGCCCTTCCCACAGGCCATGTGAGGGCGGCCTTGCAAGTTGGCCCCAGCTGCTAGCGTCTTCTCTAAGGACATTGTTCTGTCCTGGGCCCTGGGCAGATCCCCTCCCTCTGCTCTTCACAACCCATTTGGGAGTGGGGAGAAGGGTCTTCTTTCTCCCTTAGGCTGCCTTGATCCACTGGGCCCCAAGCAGAACTGCTTGAACCCAGAGTTTCCCATAATTTGTCACAAAAGTGACTCCATAAAGCTCCTGGCCCCGACTGTTCTCTATGGGGGGACTCTGCCCTGAACTCCTTTCTCCTGGTTCATGCCTTTTGAGCCTCTCTCTATGACTGTGTCCCCACAATCTTTCTCATACACACACACATATTCTCAGCTCCCCATCTGGTACAATCCTGACCGCATCAGATCTCGTCCATGTTTTTTCCAAATAAGTGGGAGGCAAGGGCCATATTTATCTCTTGTTGCGCTTGTTGGAGACACCAGGCCTCATGAGCTACTTTCAGGGAAGGCTGTCCTGCTGTGTTGGGAGCAGCTCCTAGAGCCAGGGCTCTGTCTTTGAGGGGCGTCAATGTTGTGGGTTGATTGGGGGTGGAGAAGTTGGGCACTTCACTTATGTGGCCGGATGGGGTCTGTGTGTCTTTCACCATCTTGTATTCCCCTTCCTCACCCCTTGTGGGAAAGAGGGCTCTTTTAGTAGATTATCACATTAAAGTTGTGTGTTGGGAGGTGGTTTTTTTTTTTTTTTTTTTTTTGAGTTGGAGTCTCACTCCATCATTCAGGATGGAATGCAGTGGCATACTCACAGCTACCTCAGCATCGGCCTGCTGGGTTCAGGTAATCCTTCCGCCTCAGCCTTCCAAGTAGCCAGAACTACAAGCATGCACTACCATGACCAGCTAATTTTTTGATTTATTGTAGAGA
>CAUYQG010278133.1:0-27070 GCA_963574415.1 Tarsius wallacei
GTTTCTGGTTAAATATGCTAAATATATATAGCGGGGAAGGTGATGGCGTCAACAGCTCTCGAACACGTTCTAACGGTCTCGAGGTCCTCGGCTCTCCCTGATTTCTAATGTTCAGTGAGCCTCCGTGGCCGGCTGCCAATAGTCCAAGATCAAGGCACCAGCATCCAGCAAGCACCTTCTTGCTGCATTCTCAAGTGGTGGAAGGTGGAAGGATAGAGGGAATGAATGTTGTGTCCTCATATGGCAGAAGAGAGAGATTGTGAGCCCACTCCTGCAAGCCCTTTTTATAGTGGCACTAACCCTTTCATGAGGGTGGACCTAAACACCTCCCATTAGGTTCCACTTCTCAACGCAGTTGCACTGGGGATTACATTTTCAACATGAATTTTGGGGGACACATTTAGACCATAACAGCCACACACTCCAGGTCATTCTCCAATCTCTTTTCAAGTTCATCACTCTCAGACACATCACTGTGTTGGCTCTCAGGCTGGGAGTCTTCAGGGCCAAGGGCACTATCTAGAGCCAGTGATGAATGGATGGGCAGCTGGGAAGCCTGATGGAGCAGATCCTCAAAACGGTGGTTCTTGTTCTGTGCTCCCCTACTCTGCTCTCTCTCTTCCTCTCCTTTTCTCATCCCTCCTACTCATCTTTTTCCTAAGACTATTAGGTAGAACAGGAACAGAACAACTGTGGTACCTGTTGTTCTCCTAGTCCAGTGACCCTCTCCTGTTTCCAACTCATGCATCCCACCACCTGCCTGCCCTCTACCACATCGCCTGGTCTCCTCTACCTGGCTGTGTCTGTCCAGGTCTAATCAGGAAACAGATGTCACACAGTAATTTGAATGTGGGGAGTTTAATATAAAGATCTAGTAATTGTAACAGGGAAATAATAATAAAAATTTTGAGTCGGAGTCTCACTCCGTTGCCCAGGCTGGAGTGCAGTGGCACACTCATGGCCACCCCAGCGTCGACCTGCTGGGCTCCAGCGATCCTTCCACCTCAACCTTCCAAGTAGCCAGAACTACAGGGGTGCGCTACCACACCTGGCTAATTTTTTAAAAAATTTATTAGAGACAAGGTCTCACCAAGTTGCCCAGGCTGGTCTAGAACCTGCGGGTTCAGGCAATCCACTCGCCTCAGCCTCCCAAAGTGCTGGGATTACAGGCTAAGCCACCAAGCCTGGCCAATAATAAAGAATTTTTAAAAGCTCTGAAAGCTACCCTAAGGCTGATGGGGGCACCTAGGGAGGGACAGGCTTGGAAGCAGGCCCCTCTCCAAGACCGGGGCTCAGACCATGTCAGAGAAGTTGTGGTTGCAGCCCACTAGGGGGCAGAAACGTTCCCTGGATTGCCTGTGGTTGCTGGGCAAGGAGCATCGTGGTGAGATGGTCATCAGGGTGGTCAAGGGACCAGGCTGGGCCATGAGCTTGAGGACTGTACATCCTGAATGCTTGGCTGAGGACTGCCACTGAGAGGGATGCAGCAGCAGATGCAGGAGAAGGCAGCAGTAAGCCAGCGCCAGGGGAGGCGGGGAGGAGGAGTGAGGGGGGAGGTGGGGATTGTGGTGGGGGTGGGAGGGGAGACGCCCCTTCCTCCTGCACAGACCAAAGTGCTCTACTGACACAACAAATACTGTGTTTGCTGCAAAGGAGAAATGCCTAAAACTCCCTCATCACAAGGAAGGTACAAAAGAATGGATTTGAAGCTGAGAGGCTGTGGGTTGCTAGCTAGACGCTGGCCTTTCTCCGCTCTCCCAGTCGGGCCCAGGCCACCTCTTGGATACTATTCCCAGCACACACCTCTGGCCTGCAGGTCTGGCTGCTTAGTTGGCTTTCTGTAAGCTCTGCTCATTCTGGCCTTGATGGAAGGTGTTCTTCCTTCTCTCATCTTGATCCAGTGCTACCCATTCTATAGACCAGGCATAAAGTCCAGGAAGACGTCTGTGAATCGCCTCCTAACTCGTTTTCTGTTGTAGTTTAGCTCTGTGACACTTCTTTTCATTTCATGATGGTCTCCCTAATCAGATTGTAGGTTCCTTGAGAACAAGGACTGTGTCTCTTTTCTCTCTGTTTTCCTGTGTGCCTGGAATAAGGCCCTACCCGCCATAACCCCCAACTGATATTATGATGTGATTGATCAGTGGTCTGGAAATTTCAGAGTTGAGGGAGCTATGTGGGGAATGTTTAGAGATCTCTGAAAAAAAAATTCAGTGACTACTTCTCTCTCCTCTTCCCATATACCCAAGTCCCAGTTTGAGTGCTCTCTAGAGACTGAGAGTCTTTCTGACACACACAGCATTACCTATTTCCCTTCTGGTGTTATGAAATAGTATTATTACAATGTTACAATTAATAGCATGTGATTCCCTCCTGTAACTCTGTATACCAGATGAAGGAGATGTAAACATGTCAGGAGCAAATGAAAGTGATTTTGTTTGCTCTGGCCTGAGTCTGGTTGGGAAAGAATATCTTCCTTCGTTTATCACTTTTAAAAGGCAGAGTTACTTTCGTAATAGAGACTTATTTCTTGAGATGAAATACTAGAGATCATAAATAAGTAGAGAAAGAAAATGGCCCAAGTGCTTTATAAGGGACAGTTTATTGGATCAATGCCTCTTTGTCTTATTACTCTGTGTTTTCCCAAATGGCCTGTAAGCGATTCTTGAATCACTATGATCTCAGTCTCAATAACCAGAAGTAGGATATATTAAAAGCTTTGGTGTGGGCAATGAGTCACTTGTTGTTTACCAAACAAGGTTCCTCTACTTTCTTTCCTGGCATTTCTAGACAATCCTTTATAAGTTATCAACTTCCTTTTTTATCTGTGCAAGATCTTCCCTGACAATCTCCTACCATTAGACAGAGATGATGCTCCTCTTTTGTATTTCCTTAGCATTAGAGTGGGGAGGAGGGAGAGTATGTATCTCATAATTGCTGGTTAACTCCTTGTCATTATGGAATATTCCTTCCTAAACTATGCACCCTCAGGATTCAAACCAGTGGCTTAGATACAGTAAAGCCTCAAGAAATGTTATTTGAATGAATGGATGGTTGGATGATGAAATAGTCATGGTTCTTTGAGTGGCAAACATCAATGCCCTGATTTTCTTGGTTTGTTTGGGTTGCTATAACAAAATAACATAGACTGGTGGCTTATTAAACATGGAAATTTATTTCTCACAGTTCTAGAGACTGGAGAGTCCAAGGTCAAGGCATTAGATTTGGTGTCTAGTGAAGGCTAGCTTCTACCCTCTTGTGGCAGAAGGGACAAAGGAACTCTCTGGAGCCTCATTTTTTTGTTTGTTGTTGTTTTTTTTTTTTTTTCAGTTGGAGTCTCACTGTGTTGCCCAGGCTCGAGTGCAGTGGCATAATCATGGCTACTGCAGCCTCGACCTGCTAGGTTCAGGCAATCCTTCTGCCTCAGCCTCCCAATTAGCTGAGACTGCAGGTGCATGCTACCACACCAGGCTAATTTTTTGATTTATTGTAGCGATGAGGTTTCACCATGTTGCCTAGGCTCATCTTGAACTCCTGGACTAAGACAATCTTTCCTCTCTGCCTTTCAAAGTGCCGGGATTACAGGTGTGAGCCACCACTCCCAGCTCTTTTATAAGGGCATTAATCCCATTCATGAGGGCTCCATCCTCATGACCTAATCACCTCCCAAAAGTCCCACTCCTATGCCATTACCTTCTGGGTTAAGATCCCAACATATGAATTTGAGGGGAATAAGCGTTCAGTCCATTGCATCAATTTAACTTGTTTTCAGTATAAGAGAAAATATATTGGCTCACATAATTGGGAAGTTCTGAAGGTACTGCTTCTAGCTTCATTCACGGCTGGAGCCAAGGATTCACATTTTATCATTAGGACTCGATCTTTTTTTCTTTCAATATATCTTGGTTCTGCTGTCATCTAGATTTACACAATTCTCATGAAAGCTCTGTCCATATGGAATGATAATAATATGGGTGCTGTTGTCAATGTGAAATGATCCTTTGCTGTGTGGGACTGTCCTGTGGATTGTAGGACATTTAACATCGCTGAATTCCAGGTATCAAGTGCCAATAGTACCTCTACACATTGAGACTACTAAAAAATTTCCAAATGCCCCCTAGGAAGGCAGTGCAGTCTCTGGTTGAGAAACTCTAGGTACCCACAGTTGTGATCTCAGAGAAGATGGCCTGACTCTCGGTTACCTCACATCCATATCGGTTCTTGGAAAGAGGTTCTGATAAGCTCGGCTTGGATTATGTTTCCACCCCTAGCCAATCACAGTCTTCAATGTGTTCAGGTCTCAAAAGAGACCTCCTTTTGAGTAGTAATTTCTTGTGGTGAGCTCAGGTGCATCTTCTTCCAGGGCTGCTGAGTCCTGCGTGTTACCGCTACTTCTTTGCAGTGGAAACATACTAGGATATAATATGGCGTTTGGTGTAGTTTGATTGGCCAGTGTGTAGTTATCTATTACTACAGAGCAAATTACTCCAAAACTTAGCAACTTAAAAAATTTGTTATCTCAAATAATTTCTATGGGTCAGGAATCTGGGAGCAGCTTAGTTGGTGGTTCTGGGTTAGGGTCCCTCACGAGGCTACAGTCAAGGTGTTGGCCTTGTTCAGGGCTGCCCTTTTCTCGAGGCTTGGTGGGGCTGCAGTACAGCTTCCAAACCTACCCCGGTAGCTGTTTTTGGGCCTCAACTTCCCTCAGGCTGTTGGGTACCTTCCCATGTGGTCTCTTCTTAGACTGCCTGAGTGTCCTCTCCAAAAGGCAGCTGGCTTCCCCAGAGTGACATATCCAAGAGAGAAAGAGAAGAACCCAGTGTAAAAGCTGCAGTCTTGTAAAACCTAATCTTGGAAGTGACATACCATCATTTCTGCCATCGTTGGTCACATAGACCAGCTCCTAGTCTACTGCAGACAGGGACAACATAAGGGTGTGAACACAAGGAGGTAAGATCACTGTGAGCCATCTTGGAAACTTCTTCTCTTAGAGAATAAGGACTTAGATGGTCCTCATTGCTGTGCATAGGAGGCAAGGTCACAGAAATGACAGTTCTAGGAAATCGCAGAAGGTAGGGAGGGACATTTTCCAAAAGGAAGTCATGCTGTGCAAATAAAACGTAGATATCTGCCACAGATAAATATTGAAGTGGACTTCCTTACTGACTTACTCAAGATGGAGTGGAACAGGACGAGTTCTGATAAAAACGGTGCTATGAATTATTTCTTTTTATCTGTAGATCATCATTTGTCTCTTAATAATCTTTTTCTACTGTGGACTGATGTTCCTGGTCAAAATGTGTTGTGCAAAGGCTTTCACTAGTAATTCAACTGCAGACTTATAGCTAGGTTTTGGAGATCTTGGGAGTAGACCAATATTTGAGTGTTCGTCTCATATAAATTACTTCTGACAACTGCTTACTTACCAAAATTCTTCTTTCTTTGGTGCTTTTTTTAATTCTTGGATTTATTGCAGGGAGAGAGCATCAGCTATGTCCTAGTATGTTGCCACTGGAAAGAAGCAGAGGCAATGTGCAGGACTCAGCAGCCCTGGAAGAGGATGCAGCTGAGCTCACCACAGGAAATGACTGCTCAAAAGGAGGTCTCTTGATTCTGTGCATTTGGAGAGATTTTCTGTAGTTGGGTTTCTCAGAGCCTATGTGGAATAAAGTCTATGTGTTTCCTTCCAGTGGCAACATACTAGGACATAACTGATGCTCTCTCCCTGCAATAAATCCAAGAATTAAAAAAAGCACCAAAGAAAGAAGAATTTTGGTAAGTAAGCAATTGTCAGAAGTAATTTACATATGACATAACAGAGGCAAAGATGATATTTTTGCAACTTTGGTCTTTGGTGAAAGTATAGCCATCCACCGAGCCATCCTGACACTCCCCTGTTTCCATTAAGGAGAAGCCACTATTTTTCTTTTTTTTGTTTTGTTTTTTGTTTTTTTGAGTTGGAGTCTCACTCTGTCGCCCAGACTGGAGTGCAGTGGTCGAAAGCGGCCACTGCAGCCTCGACCTGCTGAGCTCCGGCGATCCTTCCGCCTCAGCCTTATGAGTAGCTGGAACTACAGGCGCGCTACCATGCCCAGCTAATTTTTTTATTTATTGTAGAGATGAGGTCTTGCCAAGTTGCCCAGGAGGGTCTCGAACCCGCAGGCTCAGGCAATCCACTCACCTCGGCCTCCCAAAGCGCCGGATTACAGGTTGAGCCACCGAGCCCAGCTAAGCCACTATTTTTCTTCCCACCGTCCCTGCTTGGCATCACATAACCAACACCCAAGACAGTTGATGGAAGAGTTGGCTTATTTGGAGTTCTCCCCCAAGGGTTTTGGAAAGTAATAGTAACAATGCAGAAGATGAGTGACACAGGAGATATATTAAAAAAGAAACCTAGCTAGGGTTTATTCACACAAATGATGGAACTGTGTTTCATTACTCCTTCGACCAATGAAAACAAAAATGCTAAGTGTGAGACCTTTTGTCACTTGCTCCTGATTTCTTACATAAATCCTTCATGTCAAATTGGGTGCCATATCAACAGTGAACATTTTGTGCAACATGAAGAAGATGTCTCTCCCACCTGGAGTAGCTCAGTAGATTACCAAACTGAGATCGAGTTTTGCCAGCCTCTCTGTTCCTGGGAATGGAGTGTATGGTGCAGCACAGCAAAGGCAGGAAAATCTATGCACTGCACATGGCAACTGGTTTTTAAAATTATCAGATGTTTGAAAATGACATTCTCCCAGATTTATTTTGCCCCTGACAATTCCCACCCCTTTAACCTTCCAAGAAGCTGAACAGAGGAGAGTAGAGAAGATAAAGAAAGACGCCATCATTGGTAAATATATTCTGCTTTCTTTTGCCTGTTTCAATGCTGACCAAAAGAGAAAAAGCCACATAGATTAAATTGGTTGTCTGAGCTGCTTCTATGAGGCTTGGTGTTTCTATTTTATATTTATCATGATCCAGAATATTTGGGCAAAAACTTATCTATGGCTAGGTGGGCCCATAGTATGTGGGATCATCCCTGGGAGTTCTGGGAGAAGTGGGGTTGGGGTTGGGGTCATTGCTGGAAGGATGATTGATGTATGAGGGGGGACCCAAAAAACCCAGAATTTATTTATTAAAAAGTGTGTACTTATTTTTACATGTTTAAATTCAGCCACCTTCAAAGTACTCTCTGTCTGATGTACTACACCTATTGAGATGCCTTTTCCACTGCCCAAAACAGTTTTTGAACTTTCAATTTTGATTTTGATGCCTTTTAGTGCCTTTGCCATTTTTTGGTTTTACTTCTTCTACATTGGCAAAACATTTCCCTTTGAGGACTTTTTTCGTCCAGGGAAACAAAAAAAAAAGTAGCTTGGGGCCAGATTGGGTGACTAGGGAAGGTGGGGCATGGGGGTCATGCTGTTTGGGGTCAAAAACTGAACAGTCAGCGCAGTGTGGGTAGGTACACTTATAAATCACCCATCATGAAATGGTCAAATGCAATGAAATCATCTAAACAAAAACAAAAACAAAAAACCCACAGCTCACCAAAGCCTCTCACAGCCTCTCACAGCAATACTAGCTGGTACACTGATGACGATAGGTTCCTAGAACACTCAGCAGGGAAAGCCTGTACTACAAGCAGCTCACCCTCCAAAAAATAATTCCGGGGCTTTTTTTGGGTTCCCTTGTGTGGTGTGTGTCCCTGCTTTTCCCCTTGTGTTTAGGCCCTGGCTGTTTTGATGTTCCTCCTCAGAGCTCCCGCCCTGGAGCGACTGATTAGCAGGGCTTGGGGAAGGTCAGGGTCTCAGGCTTCGTGCTTAGATAGACCTGGCTTCAAATTCTAGTCACTGTGTGAGCTCAGACAAGTTACTTAACCTCTCTGGACTTCTGTTTTCTCATCTGAACAGTGGAGATAAGCATAGTACTTCCTTCACCCTTGAGGCTGCAGTGAGGATTGAGTCAGGTTATGCAGTGAATGGTAGATGGTGTGGGGGGTGAGGGAAGGGGCTGTGCTCTTCTAGCCCCCAGAGTGGGCCCTCCTCACAGTTCGGACTTCTTTCACCGACCCAGAGCTCCGGGGTACAGATGGCAGAGTTGGCACAATCTTACTGCTCACAGGGTAGACTTCTCTCCTTAGCTCTTAGAAGTCAAAATCCAATGTTGCTGTTTCTTTTGTTTTAAAATCAACCTTCATGATTCCTCTTTGGTTGGGGGAGGTTGTAATGTTCCATATGTTTTTGTTTTGTCTCAGGGAGTGCGTGACCTGGGTTGTGGGGAGGGGGAAAGGGCGGATCCCGGAAGGGTTCAAACAGCCCTTGGAAATACCTGCTGCCTGCAGTTTTACTGGAAGAAGCTGTGCTCTGAGAAACTGTCACACAGTCTTTTTTGAGAGAGTTTTGCCTCAGTAAATCCTTATGAGGCTCAGCAGACAATTTATCCTATCATTTCCCCAGGTTTTTTGTTAAAGGAAGAAAGATAATTGAGGCATTCAGCCTGTAGGAGTAAACAAAATACTTCCCTGCTTAATAAGCTTCTCATTCATTTTCTCTGTCTCCTGCTAGGTTTTTCATTTTCTTTTTTAAAATGGAAACACCATTTTGTTGATTTTTTTTTTCTCCTCACTGAAATAACTTAATAGAAGAAATATTCTGGGATATTTGGTCCTCTGCCTTCCTTCTCCTCCCTAAAGCTCTGCTTCAATCATATCAAACTGGCAGCAGCCAAGGCTTTGAAACACAGTTAGGGATGGAACAGGGATGGAGTTGAGTGCCCATCCTGCCATTTTGCTGCACACATGGGACAGGCTTTGTCCTAGACCTCAAACATCAGCATTGAGCATTCTATGCGCAGAGCTTCATGCCAAGTTTCTACACGGTTCTGTCTACAGCCTGTCCTGGTCCACATAACTGGACCATCAGTGCCCGAGGTCCCAGGAGGAGCCTGAGGACTGTGCTAATCAGTATTGGGAAGCCCAGAAAACAAACCTTTCCAGCCCCTGCCTTCAGGGTGCTCTTGTTCACAGGGAGGTGCAGGTATTAGACAGAAGGCTACGTGGACCTCATTACTAACAGCTACAGTGAACGAGCTTGATGGCGACAAGCTCCTCCCTGGATGCACAGGGCCAAGAGAAATCGCTTGGAAAGGTGCTTCTTCTGGAGTTTTTCACTCACAATCATATATTTTTTAAAAAATTGTATATTTATTTCTTACATATGGGGGGTCTCCCTCTGTTGCCCAGGCTAAGATGCAGTGGCACAGTCATGTCTCACCGTAGCCTCGAACTCCTGGGCTCAAGAGATCCTCCTGTCTGTCCTCCCAGGTAGTTGGGACTACATGCATGGACCATTATGCCTGACTCCTACGATCATACCGGGGGTGCCAAAACAGTGTATACACATTTTAAATGATATTATCTATGTATTACTTTTCGAAGTTGGATTGAATTACAGTAGCAATGTGTAGTATTATGTTCACTCAAACGATGGTGTTCATCAAATGAATGCTTAGCGTCACCATCCAACAGGTGGGTCAATCGAAGAAAATGGTGGAAGCCTGGTTGTCATTCGAGGAACGCAAGGTCATTTTGAAGTGGTATTTGAAATTTGAGAATGTTGTGGAAGTACAACAGCGATGGAGGCGTTGAGCATGCAACAGAGCCTCCAACATGCCTAACAATTACACGCATTTGTGATGTTTGAGATGCATGGTTCTGTGTGTGATGCGCACAAGGGAAGATCTGGGAGGCCTCACACAGCAGCAATCCCTGCAGTAGTTTGCCATAATCAGAAGTGTCTGGATGCTGATGGTAACCACTCTGAGTGCCTCTTGTCATTGCAGAAGTCAAATGTGACTTGAATTCATATTTTGTTATCGATATATAGTGAGTATTACAACGTTAATACAGTTTTTTCTTTCTTAAAATGCATATACTTTTTTTTTGGCACCCTCTGTATTTGAAACAATTAAGGGAAGAAAAGAAAGCTCTTTGTGTAGTTGCTTTTAGGAGAGAGACTAGGTCTGCCCTTCCCTGAGAACACCATGGATACTGACCCAGCAACGTAGAAGCTAGAAGCCCAGGGCTGTGGGACAGACCATGGGGTCGCCCTGAGCCAGAGGGGCTCTTTAAAGCTCAGTCCTTGGAATCTTGCTAAGGTGGGAACTTGGGCCCTGGGTCCTTGCGCCTTTCTACCCACGTTGGGGACTAACTTGATGATGTCATTCCATCTACCCACCTTTGGGTTTGTTTGCATTGGCTGCCAGGACTGAAGCATAGCCGTTGTTTTGGTCTTGCAGCTTTTGAAATATTTTTCTCTACTTCTTTCAGATTGTATCTGAACGACACCAGTAAGTGAAACTGAAGTGGTCAGATCTATGGCCCTGTCCGAGGTTTGCTAGTGAGTGATAGTGAAGGTGACTTCCCTGGCCCATCCTGGACATTTAATTCACTCCCATGTCAGTGAGCTCACTTCTCATGATGGACACATTGGCAACCTCACGTTAATAACTTTCTTAGCAGAGGCAGAAGTCACAGCCCAGCCTGAACCATTAAGTCACTCCCCAACCCTTGCCAGTTGTAGACATCCCTTCTACCCTCGTTTACCACTGCATTTGGAAACACCCGTGGTGCTGAGCCTGGCATGGCTGCCCGCAATAATTTGGCCCCTGCTGCCCTTTCCAGCACCCACAGCACACTGCCTATACCTAATCTATGTGCTAGGAAAACTGTATCCACTCTTTCCTGAGCATTCTCTGCATCTCTGTACTTTCTGCTTATCCTTAAGGAGTTGACTTCACAGGAATATCGGCCTCTCATCTCTATTTGCTGAAATCCCATCATCCTCCGAGGCACAATGCAAATGCTCTGTCCTTGGTAAAGACTTCTGTGATTTCTGGAGCCAGGAATGATTCTGGGCTTCACTGTGACTTTCTGAACTCATGTCTTCTTGTTCATCCCCTTAGTCCTCAGCTTTGATGTGGATCCTCAACTTTCTGGCTCAACTTTTGTTCAACAAATATTCATGGAAGGCCTACAGTGTTTTACATACTGTGGAGATACTGGCCATATACGGTTGAATAAGAGACTGAATGTGTCTTTGAGAACATTGAAAATCCAGTGGACAGGCAGGCAGGTAAACACCTAATCACAATGAAATGTGCTTAGACACAGGTACAGGGGTCTTGGAGTACACAGGGAAGGATCGGGGCCCAGAGTAAACTGAAGCTCCCGGTGTATTCAAGGAATGATCACTGGTCTCAAGGTGGTCAGGAGAAGACCTTGTAGAGGAGTGTTGGGAAGTGAGGTTGGAGATCATGTTGATTCTGGATTGTGAAGACATTTGTGGGTCATATTATTTTGCAGGCAATAAGAAATCATGAAGTAGTGGCGTGATGGGTCAGAGCCGTATTTGAGGCTCCTTTGACCTGAGCAGGTTCTGGTCCTGATGCAATTGCAGCTGTTAGTTTTGGGTACCCAGCAACCTCAGGGTACCCCATTCTCCACTGGCAGCAGTGGGGTTCTATCACATCAGCTATCAGTAAGGAGCTCTTGTCCCATTATCTACACGCTTGTTCTGGAAGCCAAGTGCAGGAAGGGAGTGTGTGAAATAGGAATGCACCCAGGCAGAGATGCTGGCCTGGGCAGGGCCTATAGTCATAGTAGGGCCCACATATGGCCAGTTAAATTCTGACTACTTACCAATATGCACTGAGAAACGAGTGGCTCTCTGCAAGGTGAGGCAGGAAGAGCCAGGATATGGCTATGGAATGTTGACACTAGGACTGCCCTGCCTAGAGTGGGTGAGGAGACTCAGCAGGGCCAGGTAGTAGCTTACATCCATGGAGTGGATCCAAACCGCAAGGGCAGGGTGTGCTCTGAGTTGAGGTGATGAAGACTTATAGGTCTTGCCGGTTGGCTAGAACCTGGATATGACTGGCAGCAAAGAAAATGCCCATAGGCATATGGAGCTTGCAGGAGCCCAGACGTGTATATGGGTCACAGAATCCCCATGGGAGGAGGGGGCGTGTATCTTGATTCCATGCCACTCTGGCTCGTGTGGCCAAGGATGCTGATTTATTTCCTGTTGCTGTCAGATCAGGCTCAGGCACTGGAGTGGGCCAGCCATGGAAGTGGCTGTGGGTGGCTGGAGAAGGCAGAGGCAGGGGAAATGAGGTAGGGCCGACAGTTGTCCTGGTATCATGTAGACTTTCTTAAATTAGCCATAGGGAGAGGACGTAGGAAAGAAGAGCCAGAAAGTCAGCAGCCAGACTTTTCCATACCATCTGGGATGGGAAGCAGAAAGCTGCCAAGAAAAACCATGTGCTGGAGCTAATCGGTGGAACTTGAAAGCAGAAGTAACATAGCACCCTACTAAATCAAGAGGCTTTTCTCTTTTCCTTTTGTATCTTTTCTCTTTCCCTTCCTTTTCTTTTTTCCCCTCCCTTCCTCCCGCCCTCCTTCTCTCCATCCCTCCATTTTTCCCTCCCTCCCTCCCTCCCTTCCTTCCTTCCTTCCCCTTCCCTTCCTTACGCTTCCCCTTTTTTTCTCTCCCTTTTTCCTGTCTTGTATAAACACATAGCTCTAGGAAGCCTTGATGTCATGGTACTACTAAGAGAATACAGATCTGAAGACTTGGGATAATAATTAAAGAGTCATGTGAGCGAATGAGCCAAGATTAAGCTGAATCATATTTGATAGTTTAATGTTCAGAAGTGCTAACTTTGTGTGTAGGCGTTTAATTTTTAAAAATCTTGCTACAAATTGGGTTCCTAATTTGTGGTGCCATTTTAAGGGATATTATTTTTAAGAAAAAAATAATCACAATTGGATCACTGCACATCTTAAATTCTTACTTTCCTTTTTTACTTGTGATGAGGAATAAATTAACTGTGGGGTCTATGCTCCTGTATCAGGTACAACCAGCCTCCTGGTGTACTGGCCACTCCACGTCTTGGAGGAATTGAAGAGTCTGCAGAGAAATACCTTATTTTTAGCCTTGTTCACTGCAAAGGTCTCATAGAGGATTTGTACTTCTCAGAAATGAAGTTTATTTTTTTTTTAACCTTTCAACTGGGGCTGAGATGAATTGTACAACTTGAGCTAAACGGACAGCCAACGGTTTGCAAAGCCAGCATCTAACTATGCTTTCTTCCTCCCTCCCTTCGTCCTTCCCTACCTTTATTCTTCCTTCTTTCCATCCACTCAGTCTGCACATGGCTCTAGTGAAGACTAAAGTGTTTTTTATTTTTTCTTTTCCTGAGGAAACATCAAAATAGGAAAGAATTGCTTTTTCTAAAGCTGCCTGTTGTGTTTCTGTTTCTCTAGAGATAGAGGACAGGCATCATTAGTTGCAGAATAACACTTTAATAAACCTTTTGGTTATGAAACTCGTAAATCCCAGGCCATTTTCTGGAATAGAGTGGTTTAAGACAACAAGGATCTAAATATTTTGCATAAATGGGTGTCTTCATTTACGGCAGAATTGCAAATCTCACACGATTTTTCTCCTAAAAACAACTTTTTTTCCCCTTTCTATGGAAGCTTCAGAGAATACCTGCCTGGACTCAGAGCCGAAGAAATGTGGTTCTTTGGGGGCTGAGTTGGTCTCTTCATCTGGTGTCCCACAGTAGCAACCTTGAGGGAGGCTTGACCCATGGGCTCCAAGAGAAGTCAAACTTACTTTTACCACCAAGCCTTCCACCAGACTTTGTTAATCATTATAATCTATATTTAGAACTAATGAGCACAGCTAGGTTCAAGCTTGGACAAAGAGCCAGATGGTTGATGAGGTGACCCTCACAATGAGGACAACATTCCTTGGAGAGTCCCAGGAGTATAAGGCTTGGACCACTGTTTTCAGGACATTATTGAGCATGTGACCTTTGAAGGGTGGAGGAGTCTCAGAGACTTGGGTGCCACGCAGATTCACTTAGCCACTCTTCACCTTTCTCTGTGTATGGCATAACACTCTTCAGCCATTAGTTCAGATTCTTGGCTAAAGGAAACAGGATATCAGCCTGCCCTTCTGCCGTCAGGAAGTGTGCCAACAGTGGGCCTTGAAGTCAGCCTCATGGAGGGGGTGGACTTGAGTTGCTACTTGAACATTCCCCGATAGTCTGCTTCCCTGAGTGGCCGATTACTTACAGCATGCACTTCTTCTAACACTTGATTATATACTTTTCTATTTATGCTCAGATTCCCCTTTTTCCAATCAGATTGAACCTCAGTGAAGGCACCTTTTCCCTAACAGGGTCTCTATAAATACCTGTAGAAGAGTAGCCTGCGATTTTCCAGGATCACAAAGTCAGAGAACACCAGATTCATCAGCCAGGAATAGGCTGCACCTCTCCAAGTCTAAGCCTCACCCCTCCAGATTCCACCGGTCATCCATTTTTCTAAAAAAGTTCTTGTAAGTCTGCACAGGTGAAGAAACTGAAGAGGAAGAAGATAATACCCAAAAAGTGCAAAAAAAAAAAAAGTCTTCCCTTGGTAGACACTGTCCCTTACTATATAAAGCCACAATGATGAAGAAAAAACACACCGGAGTTAAGTTTCACCAGTTTTGGAATCAGAAAGATCTGGATTTGAGTCCCCAGCGTGTCATTAGCTGTATGACCTTGGGTAATTTTCAGAACAACCAGATAAGGAGGTGTTATCTTTTCCATTAAAAAAATAAGAAAAATGAGACTTAACAGGGCAATGGGAGAGAAATGTGTAGCACAGTGCACGACCATGTTCAGTAAGTGGTATACGTGCAGTTTGTGGAAGGTACTTGCTGTGGTTATTGTTGCTGTCACTAGCATGGATCCTAGGAATCTCCAAGCACAGCTTAGAGTTTGTTTCCTCTGAATAATGTCATGATGATATAAAGAAGTCTTACGTTTGTACAGCTCTTTAACATTTGCAAAGTACATTTAACTCATTATTCTCAAGAGAGTATTGTCCACTTAAGGAGTTGGTCCTGTAGAAACAGGCATTGGCTTCCTTACAGGCAATTGATTTGCCTGTTTCAAGAAAGAGAAGCACTTTCAGACTCCTCGCAAACACCGATGCTCCTGCTGTACTCCACCAAAAAGAGGTGTGGTCTTGGGACAAAGCCCTGGGAGAGCACCGGCTACCTCCTCTCATCCTATTGCCTCCAACTGACCCAGACCAGGGAGTTCAAGAAAGTTGGTGACGTGGAGGCCCCTAGGGATGTTCTGTATGGAGATAGGGAGAGGCTGGACTCACCTTTAGGATGGAAGAACTTTCCCACGAACCTCAGCTCCTTATTTCTGGGCTCTAAACAGTTTATCTATCATTTCATTGCCGTCTTTTTGCCTTCTTCAGTGGGTTGAATGGTATCCTCCTTATTCCATAAGACACATGCACCAGGAATCTGTGACTGTAACTTTATTGGGAAAAAGTCTTTCCAGATGTAATTAAGTTAAGAATCTCAAGGTGAGATTATCCTGGTTGGCCTTAAATCCAGTGAAAATGTCCTTTTAATGGACAGAAGAGAAGAAGATACAGGCACACAGAAAAAGCCATGTGAAGGTGGAGGCAGAGATGAATCCACAAGCCAAGGAATGCCTGGGAGAACCACCAGAAGGATCTTTCCCCAGAGCATTTGCAGAGAGAGAGTGGCCCTGCTGACAGCTTGACTGGGAGTTCTAGCCTCCAGAACTGTGAGAGAGAAATTTCTGTTGTTTTAGGCCAACAGGTTTATGGTAATTTGTTATAACAGTAACAAAAAAACTAACATACCATCACACACACACACACACACACACACACACACACACACACACACACACATTCTCTGTCTCTCTCGCCAAAAAGAAAGAAAAGAAACTGTAAGTAGGAGAAACACTGAAGTATTCATGTCCACAGAAAAGAATTACCTCCTTTACTTGAGGGAGAGGCCACTGGAAGGGATTTCTCCCCCACTAGTCTTTTTCTCTGCTCATTCTAAAAGGTTGGAGAGAGGCTGAGGCGGGAGGATTGCTTGAGACCAACCTGGGAAACATAGCGAGATCTTGTCTCTATAAGAAGTACACAAATTAGCCGGGTGTGGTGTCGTGCATCTGTAGTCCCAGCTACTCGGGAGGATGAGGCTGAAGGATCATCTGAGCCCAGGAGGTCAAGGCTGGGGTAGGCCATGATTATGCCACTGCACTACAGCCTGGGTGGCAGAATGAGAGGCTGGTAGGTTTATTCAGCTGTTTCAAGCACTCTTCCCTGATATGAAGATAGATAGAGAGAGAGAGAGAGAGAGAAATGGTTGGAGAAAGGCTGCTGGGTTTGTTCAGCTGTTTCAAGCACTTTCTCCATTTGTGTTCCCTCCAAACTCATTCATTTCTCTCAGTCACAGAAGGGACTTGCTGAGCAAAGCCTGACATTTTCCAGTTCTTGGGTCTGTGCCTGGAATCAGCCACCCTCAGCAGGAAGGTGGGACAAATTCTCAAGATGTTAATGCAGGACTCCTTGGGCTGCCTGGCTTTGGCTTCCCTTCCCTCCCCTGAAGCCAGGGCAGGCGTCTTGAAGTCCATGTTAACAGATGAATGTTCACTGAGTAGGATCGTAAATACTGCCCAGGCAACCCTGGTGACTTCAATAGAGTTGAGACCAGAGTCATCTCCATCTCTGGGAGTGGACAAACTTTAAGAAAGGTTAGGAGGAGGTTATAAAGCAGCTATGGGTCTGTTTTCTGCCCAGAATTTCAGCTGACCTGAAGCACATGTGATTTCAGAAAGCTCCCTTATCCAGGCATGGGTCCAAGGTTTCCATGATTACGAATATGGCCCCAGCAGAGCTGATGTCACTAGTTCATTGAATGAGCTAGATCGGGTCATGGTAAACAGGAAGAACCTGATCCTTCATCGTCATCACCTTTCCTTCCCCAATTCACTGACGTATCTGTCAGATCCCACAGATTTTCTGGCTTGCTTTAGGTCTTAATAAGTAGTTTCATTTTGGGGGTTAAAAGTCTAGTTTAATCTAATATCAAGGCTTTAGTGACTCTCATTTAAAACTCCTCAACTTTGCCTGGCACTGATCTGAACTTGTCTTGGAAACTCGCAGTGGGGGAGATAGTAGGGTGGTCTGCTTCTTCCAGCTTTCTTCAACTCCCACCCTGTACTCATTCTCCACTTCCCAGGCTGGCTCCATCTCCAGAGAGAAGTCGAAGAAGAGAGGAGAGACAAGGTGCATCCAAATGCTGACTCTGATGATAGTGAGTTCTGTAAAAATATCCCTCTGGGGACCCCCCTGGGCATCCCCTTACCCACTGTATGGCTCACCAGTACGGTGGTGCAGGTGATGATGCCCATGGACTGGCAATTTTGATTGCTCCTCTCAGCTTCTGCTTCTGGAGGTCCACCCTTCACAGACTCTTCTTTTGTGGCCACTCCCCGCTACAGGGGGACCTGCTGGGAGGGACTCCTTCAAGAAAGCTCAAGCCCGACCTTCTCTAGAGCCCGTTCTGGTCCCTGGGGAGCACTCACTCACCCCTCCGAGCTCTGGGAAACTGAGCTGCTCGCACTTTGTTCTCTCATCAAAAATGCTTTCAGACAGGCAGGGGTCAGGCATCACCTCTCTCTGGGTCTTTCAGACTCTGGGGGCCATGTCACATTCTTCAAGCAGTTCTCTAAAAGTCCCCTCACTAGCCAGGTGCAGTGGCTTACTCCTGTAATACCAGCACTTTGGGAGGTCAAGGTGGGTGGGTTACCTGAGCCCAGGAATTTGAGGTCAGCCTGGGCAACAAAATGAGACTATTAAAAAAAAAATAGCAGGGTGTGGTGGTGCATGCCTGTAGTCCCAGTTACTCGGGGCGGCGGGGGGCAGTAGAATGGTTGGGGGAGGGCTGATGTGGAAGGATTGCCTGAACCCAGAAGGGTTTTTTCATGATGTATCCACAGCAGAACACAAGGTGGGGAACCAATTTATTTGACAAGTCATTGAAACCACAGGCAGAAAAAAAAAAATCAGAGAGTATAAGATTTACAAAAATATTTTTAAATGCCAAATAAAATTATAAAAGTTCATTATTTCTACTTTATAGCCATGTAAGAAGAGGACCTGTTTGTGTAGGGGAAGGGAGTGGTGGTTGGCTGGATGGAGACAAACACAGAGACAGAAAAAGACTGAGAAATGGTGACAAGAGAGGAATCATTCTCTCTCTCTCTCTCTAAACATGCATACGTATACTCTAAAGCTGTAACTCATATTTTAAAATGAGAAAATATCATCTGAAACTTCTCTAAAATGTTTTACTTTCTCCCCAAGATCCAGAAACCACAGGTGTTTTGGAAAGTTTCTCTTTTTCTTATTTTCTGATAGAAATTTCAGGTTAAAAATATCCAGCTACCTGTTTTTAGCTGACCCGTTTATCTATAAATGAACTGTGGTATTCCTCATTCCTAAGTATAAAATCATCCTCTCTTCTTGTGGTTTTTAAAAACTTTTCAGGCTAAAATCATAGATATGAGATTTAAATTTTGCTTATTTTTACTGAAAAAGACTTGAAAACACGTGGATTTATGCTTTCTATGCCAGATGGGATTTAGTTGGTGCCAGCGCTGACTCATGGTTTTGGAAGCTAAGGATTTTCTAGTTTTGGGCTGTTTTGTTTTGCTTTTGTTTTTAAATCCAGTGTCTTTCAATAGAGCTTGGGAGGGAAATTAGCAGCACTGGATTCCAACCCATTAACCATTTGTGTGATCTGGACTCCTGAATTTTGTAGCTTTGGACTGAATATCCAGATGATTATCTAGTTCTCACATTCAAAGATTCTACGATCATGACTGACCCTCATCTGGGCAGAGCTGCCCTAATTTGTGGGTCATTTTTGCTCTCTTACTGTCATTCACTTTCCCTTTTTAGGCAATGAGCCCTCTGCTGCAGACAGTGGTCACCTCCCACAGAGGCTGGGCAGCGACAGGGGAAAGCTAGGGCTGAGCATTGCACTAATGATGACACTAAGCTTTGGTAAAGGTTTGGGAGAGGAAGTTAAACGCTGCCGGAATTTAGATGACTTATGGATTCAAACTCAACTTTCATTAGAGTTTGTAAATTTAAATTCTCAAGTTGATTCAGTCAATTGGGGAAAATATTTAACTATCAGCTATGTGAGTCTGACATCATTGAAATGAGACCACATTTACTAGTTTGAATTTCTTTTCTCTTTTCGGGTAAGTATGCTGCCATTGTAGAAATGTTTGCCTTACACAGTGGGGAAGCTGGGGCCATGTGCCACCCAACACATCAACTGGATTCCATCAC
This sequence comes from Tarsius wallacei, assembly GCA_963574415.1. NCBI lineage: Eukaryota > Metazoa > Chordata > Mammalia > Primates > Tarsiidae > Tarsius > Tarsius wallacei. Next base: position 19,259 of record CAUYQG010278133.1, read on the forward strand.
CAACTTTCATTTTAATATACTCAATATATTATGCATTCTGTGGAAATAATACTCAGTTGGTATATTTATACCTCTAAAATATTTGAATAAATAAATGTCTTTGTAAATAAGAAGTTGACTTCTTGAGTTGGTTTTATTATGAAAATGCATATTACAAACACATTTCCTGCACCATCACTTTAAAAATGAATGTTTTTACTTTTTCTCTTTGATGCCTTATGAATAGAATTCCTGCAACAGGGTATGGGGTCAGTACAGTATAAAATGAGAAGCCAAAAAAGTTGCACTCTATAGCTGGATTCTGTGTATTATGGGGTATTTATACTCTGCAAGAAATGATACTCCTGTACTTTTTGTGTGTATCCACAGATATATTTCAAATTCTGCACTGAATGAACTCATCAACTGCCTTTGCCCATTGCGTTCATTGCCTCTGACAGATCTATCCCCAGCTGGTGTTGATTTCTCCCTACCGTGCGAGGCGATCATTAATCTTTTATGTTCTCTTACTCTGAGGGCTTTTTTTTTTCTTCACTAAGGTTTTAAAACAGATTGTGCCCGTTTCCACTGACTTTTGAGAGATCTGGCATGTGTCCTCTTATAAACAGGTTGTGCAAAAACCAATCACTTGAGTATAGCTGGGGTCATGGGCACTAATTCCGGTTGCCAGGGTGAGAGCCTTGATTTTGTCTTCCTTCCTCTTGTCAAAATCAGAGTGACGGCATCACCCACAGAAGCATTTATTACTTAGCATCTGAAGAGATGCTTTGGAATCATTCCGATTAGTGGTTCTTCTTCAGGGGTGGTGGAGTAACTCCATCTTACCTCCTGAGCGGCATTGATAAGGAGACCTCATCAAACAGCGAATGAGAACTGCCAATAGCAAGTGACAATGCAATTCCCAAAGACCTCAGCGGCCACTGTAGACTGCCCTGCAGTTGAACCTTGCAGTGGGCAGGTCTCTTAGCTGCAGAGAGAGAAAGAATTGTGTCTGCACAAGCAGAATAGAGAAGAATTAGCAAGTGAAGACAGGTGTTTAGAGAGCTATCAATACTTGCTGAATGAAAGGAGGGCTGTACAAAACCAGACAACACACCTTAGGCTTAGTAAGCACCTCTTTCTCAGTGGTTGGTTATTTTTTTCTTCCAGAATTATTTAGGGAATCATCTCAAATGCCCATTTTATATAGTTTCCATTTTCTCTAGGAAAAGGGCTATTGCTTTATTTAAAAGTGGCAAATACAAAATGAGAAGCCAAAAAGTTTGCACTCAGTAGCTGAAACGTGTATTCTGGGGTATTTATACTCTGTAAAGAACGGTACTCCTGTGCTTGCTGTGTGTTTGAATGTTTGCATTGCTTTCACCCACATTGAAGTTCCTTGTGAAATAAAAGCAAGTGATGACAGAGCTGCAGAGAACAAGGCCGCATGCTCCTGTTGGACTTAATCCCCCATCAAAATGTATCTCTTCCATGTTCCTTTTTACCTGGAGTCTGTGAAGTGGGAAGTTACCCGTGGGTGCCCTCCCCATAATCCCCTGTAAGCTCCCACTCTGATACGTCCGCCACCACTCAGCTTGCTTTACCACGCTTGCACATCTGTGCTGAACGCTTTTCCTGTGCTTGATTGTGATGCCATATCTGGACTCTCCCAGTAACTAACAGCGCTGCTCATGCTCTGATGGACGCTCTTTCTTTTTTTGGATTTGATGTGAAGCATGGTGTGGTCTTTGGCTGAACTTGGAGAAGCAATCTGCACTCTGGCTTTTTACATTCAGGTCACCTGAGTCAACTTTCTGTTTATATTGGTCCTGAGACCCTTCTCAACTAGCTCTGTCCCCTCTAGGGCTGATTTTACCAGGTTTAGCCCAACCCTTTGACATGGAATGAGACAAAAGACCCAACTGATGAATGAGGTGATTAAGAGCAGAATGTTCATCATTTTAATTTGGTAACATGTTGGAAAGAGTCCGATAATGGGTATAAAAACAATTTGTGTACTGTTTTAAATATACTTTTTATTTTTATTTTATTTATTTGTTTGAGTTGGGGTCTTAACTCAGTCACCTAAACAGGAGGCATGATCATGGCTCACTGCAACCTCGACTGCCTGGGATCCAGTGATCCTCCCACCTCAGCCTGTCCAGTAGCTGAGACTACAGGCATGCCACCACACCCAGCGAATTTTTTTATTTTTTGTAGAGATGAGGTTTTGCTATGTTGCCTAGGCTGCTCTCAAACTCCTGGGCTCAAGCAATTCTCTCGCCTCAGTCTCCCAAAGTGCTGGGATTACAGGCAAAAGCCATGGCACTCGGCCTAAATACACTTTTTAAATATGGCCATTGTTATGGATAAAGGCAATAATAAAAATAAGTAGCTGATGTGTTTAAAAGTACTTGTGTTTTCAATACATGCACACAACTTGTAATTATCAAATCAAGGCTTGAACATTTATGATACAATGATTACATGTCTACCAAAAGTAAAAGAAAAGAAAAACAGTTTTTTAAAAAAGTGTTTGTATTTCCACAAAAAAAAAAAAGGAAAAGCCTTGGCATCTTCCTAACCAGAGATGTGAAAGACCTTTACAATGAAAACTGCAAAACACTGATCAAATAAATCAAAGAAGTCATAAACAAATGGAAAAATATTCCATGCTTATGTATTGAAAGGATCAACGTCTACCCAAGGCAATCTACAGATTCAACAAAATACCCATCAAATTACCAACATCATTCTTCTTGGACCTGAAAATGACAATACAGAAATCCATATGGAAACATAAAAGACCACAAATAGACAAAACAATCCTTGGCAAAAGAAACAAAGTGGGAGGAATCACACTCTTGGACTTTAAACTTTATTATAAGCCTACAGTAGTCAAAATAGCCTGGTATTGGTACAAGAACAGGCATAGATACCAATGCAACAGGATAGAAATTCCGGAAGCAAAACCTCAATTTCTCAACCAACTCATCTTTGACAAAGCCTCCAACAACAACCACTGGGAAGAGGAGACCCTATTCAGTAAATGGTGCTGGGAAAATTGACTAACCACATGCAAAAGAGTGAAACAGGGCACCTACCTATCACCATACACAAAAACCAACTCTAAATGGATCAAACACCTAAACCTCAAACTATAAGAATCTTAGAAAACTCAGGAGACACCCTTACGAGAATTGGAATAGGCAACCAATTCCTGATCAAAACCTCAAAAGTTCATGCTATAAGAGATAAGATAGACAAGTGGGACCTCATCAAACTGAAAAGCTTCTGCAAAGCAAAATAAATTATTAAGAGAGTAGGGAGCCCACAGAATGAGAAAAAATATTTGCCAACTGCATATCTGACAAAGGCCTAACATCCAGGATCTACAAGGAACTCAAACATGCCAAAAGAAAAAAAAAGGAAGAGAAAAGAAAAACAGTCCCATTAAAAAGTGGACATAAGATATGAATAGACACTTCTTAAAAAAAGACATATGAGCAACCAACAGATACATGAAAAAATGCCCAGCTTCACTAACCATCAAAAAAATGCAAATCAAAACCACACTGAGATACCATCTAACTCCAGTTCAAGATGGCCATCATTAATAACTCAAAAAACAACAGGTACTGGAGAGAATGTGGGGAAAAAGGGAGGCTTCTACACTGTTGGCGGGAGCGTAAACTAGTACAACCTCTGTGGAAAACAGTGTGGCGATATCTAAAAGATCCAAAAGTCTACCTGCCATATGACCCACCAATCCCCATTCTGAGAATATACCCAGAGGCACTAAATCATTCTACAAAAAAGACACCTGTACATACATGTTTATTGCAGCACTGTTCACAATAGCAAAAACATGGACCTAACTGTGCTGCCCATCGAAAATGGACTGGATTTAAAAAATATGGTAAGCCGGGCCGGTGGCTCAGCCTGTAATCCCGCGCCTTTGGGAGGCTGAGGTGAGTGGATTGCCTGAGCCCGCGGGTTCGAGACCCGCCTGGGCAAGCGAGACATCATCTCTACAATAAATCAAAAAATCAGCCGGGCGTGGTAGCGCGCGCCTGTAATTCCGGCTACTCGGAAGGCTGAGGCGGAAGGATCGCCGGAGCCCAGCAGGTCGAGGCTGCAGTGGCCGGGAGTGGCCACTGCATTCCAGTCTGGGCAACAGAGTGAGACTCTGACTCAAAAAAAAAAAAAAAAAGTATATGTACACAATGAAAGTTATAAAGAAGGACAAAATTATGGACTTTGCAGCAACTTGGGTGTATTTAGAGTCTGTCATACTCAGTGATCTATCACAGAAACAAAGAACTGAGTACCATATGTTCTTACTCATAGTGGACCCTGAACATTTATTACAATACTACAAGGGATTGGCAGTAGTGGGTCATTGCCAGGGGATGGAGGGGGGTACATAACACTAATAAGAGTACCTGATGCCAAACCAGATGAAGTGAGGACCAATGGGAGGCCCAAACTTAACCTGTACACTGACCACTTACGTGCCTAACCCTGAATTGTACCCCACATCTTAAATAAACAAATAGGTTTGTGTTTTCATTATGGTGGAGGTTTCTGAGTCGGAGGCACTGAGGCAGTGAGGGATGGGGTTTTCATCACGACCTCTGAGCAGGTGAGCCTGTGTCAGTGGTGGGCCCTCCTTCCTGGCTTACTGGGCTCCTTCTCGGGGCTGGGAAATGTTTTAGGGACTAGGGTTAAAATGGAGAGCCAGATATGCAAGAAATTTGCACCGCTGAGGCTTATGGTCTAATAGGAGGTGAAAAGGAAAAAAAGAAACAAGCGTATAAATAAGCGTTGGGGTAATCTCCTGCAGCAACTCTCCTTGGGAAGGGCGTGCTGGTCGGACTCCCTTCGTCTCCTGGCTCTCCCCCTTCTGGAAGTCCTCCACCCAATGCAGATTCTACCACGAAGCCTTTCTCACCACTGTGCCCACAAGACATAGGCCCCAGTCCATACAATCCTACTTAGGATGCTATCACTTAGGCTTTCTGGGCCTCCTCGTTAAGATAGATGGATTAGACTTGGTATTAAGATCATTCCTTGTTGGGTGCGGTGGCTCCTGTCTGTAATCCTAGCACTTTGGGAGGTTGAGACAAGAGGATTACTTGAGCCCAGGAGTTTGAGACCAGCCTGAGCAACATAAGGAGATCTCATTTCTATGAACAATGAAAAATTAGTCAGGTGTGGTGGCCATGCCTGTAGGCGGCTGTAGTCCCAGCTACGCGGGAGGCTGAGGCCTAAGGATTGCCTAAGCCCAAGAGATCAAGGCTGTGGTGAGCTGTGATCGTGCTACTGTACTCTAGACTGGGCAATAAAGTGATACTGTGACACACACACACACAACCCACACACACAAAGTTGCTATAAAGGACAGGATTGAAGCAATTAGCAACAATTGAAGGCAAACTGTATACTAGCTAACAGTATTGCATCAATGTTAAATTTCCTGCCACAGATTTTGAGGCCATGAGAAACTGAGATAGGTGGTAGGAGAACAAAGGTGGCTTTTTACCCCCATTCTGGGCCTAGAAAAATGTGTGACAAATGTTTTCTTGTTGGGGGTGGGTGATATTTTTAAGTCGCTGAAGCCAAAAGTCACATTTCTTCCCACTCCCAAGCTTTTTGGAAATAGTGCCTAATATGGGTCTTAGAGTCCAGAATATGTCCAGCTAGTACCTCCTTATTACAGTCCTTGTCATCATCCTCAGTATGACCATTGCCATGGCTACCACACCGTGCTCCTGTGTGCCAGACACTGTGCCATATAGTTGCACCTCATTTAATCCCAATTGTAACCTTGCAAAGGAGACCAAGTTCCCGTTTTAAGATAGGAAAATAGAGACTCAAGACAATAAGTAGCAAAAACTGAAATTAAACCCAGGAGCAGATGTTGAGGTACTCTTTTGGGATAATATATTTTGTTTTTGTGCAAAGCATTAACCAAAAGGCATTTATTAATCAGACACCAAGTAACATCTTCCCGACAGAGAACCAGTGCCCTCTTGCAAATCTCCCTTTCCATCTCTTTCTTTCCTACTTCCGTTTGATTACTCTTCACGACACTGCTGATTGTCTATTAGTGATGCATTATATGTTTACCTGTTTACTGCCTGTCTCTCTTTAGAGCAGAAAGTTCATAAAGGTGAGGGCTCTGCTGTGCTCCCTGCTATAATTCCAGCCCCTGGAGCATCTGCCACATCGCAGCTGCTCAATACATATGAGTAAATGAATTGGCGTGAGGAGACAAGATTGGAGAAAGCAGGAAAAAATTGCGAGGCACTGCAAAGAAAGAATGAGATGCTAATAGAGCCAAAGGGGCTGCCCAGAGTCCCTGCATGAGGGAGGGAGGTGTGCCAGGAGGCAGCAGACAGCCCAAAGGGCACCTGGGCCAGCGAGATGCCCATTAGCTTTAAAGTAGTGGGTAACTACTACTTCACCCAATTTCCTAAAATAAAATTTTCCATATACCATGCAATGAGCTTTTTCTTTTCTTTTTCAGGGAATGAAGGCAAATTCTATGCCCTCCCCCATGGCTGGTTGTCGAGGACAGACATCCCCAAGAGCATTCGTCCAAATCTGGGTGACCCAGAGAAACACAATTATCTACCAGGCATCTGAGTCACATCAATGCTGGCGACACTGAACCTGGCTCGGTTCTCCAGGTTGGCTTTCTTTAAGGTCCTCTTTCTCCCTGGGGAAGCATGGGGACCGCAAGAGGCTGGTAACGGAGGCGACGTTCATTACAAGGGCGTAACGACAGTGTGGTGTCCCAGTGAACATAAACCACTGACTCATTCTGTTATTTCTGAAGAAAGAGTTCTTTTGCTTTTGCTCTCCTGGTTCTTTCATTTGTGTCAAATGAGATGATAACGGGTGTGACAGTGTTTGTTAAAGTGCAGAGTGCCATCCAAACGTGGAGGATTGATATTACTGTAAGAGGAAATAGCTGCTTTCTTTTAGCGAGGCTTTGAACATCAAAGTGTTTGGCGAAGGTGAAAAGGGCTTTGTGCGCACCCTGGGGAACAGATTCTGTTCCAGTTGCTAATGAATCCTTTTGAGGAAGGAAGTGGGGACAATCAGCCAGCACTTCCACGAGTCTCCTAGTGGGGCGCCCCTGAGGCAGACGCAGAGACCTCCCAGCATCTCCCGGGTTCACTCTTCTGTTGAACTGGGGGAGTTCCCTGGAGGTCAAAGAAACGCCTCTTTTCCGTGACTTGCCCAAAATAGCCTTTGCAAGTGAGTAAAGGCAACAGAATATGGATATAGGACATTGGCAAGATAAGATGGGGTAATGCAGACGCTGTTTCAGTTTTGTCTTGTAAATGCTTGTCTCCTAACTCACAAAGTACTCACATAGTCTAGTGGTCTTTGGTGATATTTTCCTGCCCAGTCTGAAAAACATAAAATGTTGTGAACAAATATAGATCATAAATGGTTGCTTTATGTTCAGAAAGGAAAAGGAAAAAAAAAAAAGAAACAAAATACCCTGCCATTCTATGGATTGCCAGTTTCTTTAGTGAAGCATGATTTTAGTAATGTAGACAAAGTATCAATCCCAGCACTTTGGGAGGTGGAGGCAAGAAGATTGCCTGAGCCCATGGGTTCGAGACCAGCCTGGGCATCTTGACGAGACCTCATCTCTACAATAAATCAAAAAATTAGCCAGGCTTGGTGGCTCAGCCTGTAATCCCGCACCTTTGGGAGGCTGAGGTGAGTGGATTGCCTGAGCCCACGGGTTCGAGACCCGCCTGGGCAAGCGAGACCTCATCTCTACAATAAATCAAAAAATCAGCCGGGCGT
>CAUYQG010278134.1:0-58362 GCA_963574415.1 Tarsius wallacei
TGGTAGCGCACACCTGTATTTACAGCTCCTTGGAAGGCTGAGGCGGAAGGATCGCCGGAGCCCAGCAGGTCGAGGCTGCGGTGGCCGGGAGCGGCCACTGCACTCCAGTCTGGGCGACGGAGTGAGACTCCAACTCAAAAAAAGAAACCAAATCTAGATATTAGATATTGCTACAAGGGTACCATTGCTTCTAGGTCTTCTTGTTAGAAAGACAGGAAAAAATCGATTCTTGGCCTTTTGGATAAGATCAAGTGTAGAAAGAGGTAATAAAAAGGTGTGCATATATACATACACACATGCATATATGTACATAAAACAGAATCTTTGGAGTGGGAACAGTGCACAGAAGAAAAAACTGACTGAGGTGGGCAGAATAATGGGCTCCAATGTTGTGTCCTAATCCCCAGAAACTGTGACTATATTAGGCCACATGAAAAAGGAAAACTAAAGTTATAAAGTAGAATTAAGGTTGCTAATCAACTGACCTCAAAATGGATAATCCTGAATTATCCAGGTGAATCCAATGTAATCACAAAGGTCATTATTCTGCCTACCTCAGTCACTTTTTTTTTTCTGTGCATTGGTCCTCCTCCAAAAATTCTGGTTTGTGTATATATATGCATGTGTGTATGTATAGATGTACATCTTTTTTGCTACCTCTTTTTGACAAAAAGACCTAGAAGCAAAGGTCCTTAAAAGTGGATGGGAGGAGGGGGCTTCTCTCCCATGCCAGCTCTGGCATGTCTCTTTTTCCTCCTCTCTTCTTTCTCTAATAAACTTTGTTTTATTTTATTTTTTTAAAGTGGATGAGGGAGGTGGAAGAGAGATGGCAGTATGAGGCCTTGGCCTAGTCCTGCTGGATTTAAAGATGAAAGAAAGTTTCCATGAGCCCAGGAAAACTGGTGGCCTCTAGCTGCTGGAAAGACAAGAAATCAGGTTCTCCTCTAGAACTCCCAGAAAGGAGCACAGCCCTGCCAATATCTTGATTCGAGCTCAATGACACCTGTGTTGGACTTATAGCCTACATAACTATAACTATAAGGTAATGAATGTGTATTGTCTTAAGCCACTATGGTCACAACAGCCATAGAAAACTATGTGACTAAAAAACACAGTGACAAAAACCCTGTTGCCCCCCTATTGGGAATGTACCCAGATAAGTGGGGTGGGGAGGAACTCAAATCATTTTACAAAAAAGATACCTGCACACATATGTTTGTTGCAGCTCTATTCACAATAGCAAAAACATGGAACCAACCATGCTGCCCACCGAAGCTGGACTGGATTTTTAAAATGCGGTACATATACACAATGGAATATTATGCAGTCATAAAGAAGGACAAACATATGAACTTTGCAGCAACTTGGATGGGTTTAGAGTCTATCATAGTCAGTGACATATCACAGAAACAAAGAACAGAGTACCACATGTTCTCACTCATAAGCGGACCTTGAACAGTTATCATAATACTATAAGAAAGGGATTGGCAGTAGTGGGAAACTGTCAGAAGAGGTGGGATTGGCAGTTGAGGGAAACTGCTAAGGGAGGGAGGGGTACACCTCATCAACGTATAATCAACGTTTGTATACCTAACCTTGAATTGTATCCCACATCTTTAAAATAAAAACTAAAAATAAAACTGAAACCCCCATTTTCAAGTCAGAGCCTACAAGACTCTGAGTCATCTTTGGGCAAAGTAGGGAGAATCACAATTATTTTGACTTAAAAGGGCCCCCACCCCACTTATCTGGGTTTTTTCTGGGTTTTTTTAATAACACACAAAAAACCCAGCACATCTGTTGGTTTCCATAGCTCAAGTTAGCTGTCCTTTGGCAATTTAAGGTCACTTGTGATTAGGGTCCTTGAATCTCCAGGTTTTGTTCCTTCACTCAAGCTCCTCCTGAGTTTCAGTTTCTAGCTTTAGAACATGGAAGCTGAGACCCACAATAACAGTGGAGTCAACAAGAGGCAATTTATTTATTTATTTATTTATTTCTCTCTCATATAACGCCTAGGTGCTTCTAGGGTTTCCCTTGAGGAGTTTAGACTCCTTCTGTCTTGTTGCCTTACCACCCCCAGAGTAATGCCTTCATTGTAGGAACCATAACAGCTCACACCACATCCTCATTGCAGTCAGTGGAAAGGAGGAAATGCGACAGGTGAAACTCTTAAAAGTGTTTACCTGTTCCTTCAATTCACATGCTATTGGCTAGGACTTAATCACATGACTGCATCTCTAAGCAAATGAGGCTGAGTAGCCCTTATCATCCTATTCTGTTAGGATGGAAGAAGAGGAAAACAAATATGGGGCCACAACTAGCTGTCTCTTCCACACTGTACCTGATACTCCCCATTGATGTTGATTCATGATTTTTATGCTTGTAAAAGTATATTGTTTTTGTCTTGTGTGATTCTTTGGAAGGAGAGTATTAAGGTCAGGGCTATTTCTATTTTATGTGTTGATTCTTAATCAAAGAGAGAGAAAGGAGTGAATTAGTAACACGCAAAAAACCCAGCACATCTGCTGGTTTCCATAGCTCAAGTTAACTGTCCTTTGGCAATTTAAGGTCACTTGTGATTAGGGTCCTTGGATCTCCAGGTTTTGTTCCTTCACTCAAGCTCCTCCTGAGTTTCAGTTTCTAGCTTTCTAGCTTCACATTCACCTTCTCCAGTGTGTCCTTAACTCTTGATATATCTTCTGCAGTTTACTTGCTGGTAATGGCCTGCCTGAAACAGACCTAAAACAGGAACATTTCCTTAGTCCTTCTTTCTTCACTCCAGCATTCCTTTTCTATTTGCTGCTTTTACAGATGACCACAAATTTAGTGGCTTAAAGGAACACCAATGTATTATCCTATGGCTCTGTAAGTTCAAAGCCCAGCTCAGGTTTCACTGGGCTGAAATCAAGATGAGTACAGGTCTGCATTCCTTCTGGAGATTGTAGGAGAGAATATATTCCCTCACTTTTGCCATCTTAGAGAGGCCACCCACATTCCTTGGCTATGACCCCTTTTCTCCATCTTCAAAGCCAACAACAATAGATCCAGTTCTTCTCACATCACTTACAGAACTCTTCTGTAGTCTCATCTCTCGCTGACTCTCCCCTTCTGCCTCTCTCTTCCACTTTTAAAAACCCTTGTGATCACATTGAGCCAACCAGATAATCCAAAATAATCTCCTTAAGATCAGCTGATTAGCAACCTTCCTTCCACCTGCAATCTTCATTCCCCTTTGCCATGTGACATAACACGTTCACAGGTTCCAGGCATTAGGACATGGACATTTTTCTTCCATTGTGGCCAGAAGCACAAATTTTAAAAACTCCTTTTTCTCTCCTTCTGGGCTTTCCTCTGCTCCTTCTCCCAAGTCATGTCATTATTCATCTCAAAGATTAGTACTTGAGAAGCAAGCTTTCTACCAGTTGTCACCTGGCTTTGTACATAATTACCTGTTCATTCTCAGTTATTCTATAAACAAATGAGTCACTGTTCAATGTACTGAAAAAAGATTGCAAAATGAGGAGGCAATCCTAACCAACAATTTTAGGTAGGCTTGTACTCAATTACAAGTTCTGATCACTTGCCTTTGGGTTTAGGGCACTCTGTACAAAGCTGGTAGCAGCTCTTAAGGCATAGAACTCAACCTCAGAATGATTTATCAAATCTGGGAAATAGGAGCATTAATATAATTAACTTTGGGAATCGAAGGCCACAAAGTTGTTTCTGAACAGAGGAACGAGTGAGGAGAGTAGGGACAGAATGAGAATGTCCTTGAAATGTTTTCAAATTATTTGTATAATTAGCCAAACTGCAAAAGCGTCATCAAGGTCTGGAACAGTGGGATTTGGTAGCAAGAACATTGGAAGGGCAGTAAAAGAGCTGAATCCCCACCCAGCTTTTATCACCAACTTGTAGGCATTAACCATAATGAGTTCAAGTTTTATCATCTTCAAGACAAGGAAAAAAGACACTTGGCGCCAACCACCTGCATGCTAATCAAGGCCAGGAAAGCAATTCTTGCTCCTCCTAGAGTTAAGAGTAGATATGAGAGAATGGTCTCTTGCTGGTAACTCCGTAATAGTTTGCATCTGATGGGACTGAGTAATGGAATGAGTCGGGCTGGATGGTTGCCAAGTTACCATTAAACTATACCCATCTGAGGGTTGGTGACACAGTCCTTACTCAACTAACAGCCACTGCCCTGCCCTAGAGTGGCCCCAACCTCTGTTGCAGTCTGGGACTAAGTCCTTTCTGTGGCCTGGATTGTGGTTTTACACTGCACTTCCCTCTTCCTTCCTGAAAGATGAATCAGACTGACATGATTCTTGCCATTCTCTGAAGGGAACATAGCAAATATGAGTATGAATGTGGGTATGTCTTTGTGAGTGTTTCTTTTCCCAAGAACCAGACAGTGGCATTTATGATCAATCAATCTTATCCCACAAATATAATCCATGCTTTATTTTCTTGGTTAGAAAATGACAAGCCAGTGTACCACCTATTTACATTTTACTCTGCATGTTTTAACAATGTAACATGGGGTTTATGAATAAGGATTCTACAAATGAGATTCAAAAAATTTTTAAACCCACCTACGATTTTGTATGTGTGCATGCCTGTGAGTGTAAATCTTTCTGATAAGAGAGCCTTATAACATCAAATTTTCAGCAGAATCCATGAGCCAAAACAAATGATAAGACCAACAAGTGTAGAAGAATGTTACACTGCTAGAGAGCTCATATCAATCATTGCTATCCGCTGATGGAAGCAGCTTGGAGAGCCAAAGGAACTGCAGAATTGATATCACGAATCATTTAAAGCATTTTATATCAAGCATCATGTAGTAGACACCCTCTTGACCAATGACTCCTTAACAAACTGCCCAGATTAACCAATGCTCTTCGTTTCATCTGCAAGATATACTCAAGTAAAAGATACTTTTTAAAAAAAGCCTTGGCCCTCCATCAAAAGATTGGGAGATTAATGCAAATTTACATATTTTGAGTTAAAATTAAATGTTTAAGAAATGTATGAATCATTTCTATGATTCCCAATTGAACCAACTTTTTCTATAAGCCAAATAACCATCAATCCCCATCAAGTTAATTTAGAACAATTCTACTGTATTGGTATCTTAGATAGGAGGGATAAGAAGGGTTTCAGGACCCACAATTTTCAAAGATGTTAATATTGGTTTACTTTCACTGACCTAGAAACAAAAGTGAATGGATATTTTCAACTCTACAGATGATTCCATACTTAGTATCAATATGTTCTTTAGATAAGAGAGAGACTTTTTATGTCAATTTGAGTCCTTCAGGAACCAGATGCTAAGGTAAGATTCAATGTGCAGGAAGAGATTTATTGAGATAAATTCATGTGAAGGAGAAAGAGAAAGGGGAACAGGAGTAGATGGGGAGAGGCTTAGGTTAAGACACAGGTTTTACACCTGGAAAGGGAGAGAGAAAAGGAAGGAAGATTGGGCAGAAGGAGCCTCAGACTATAGTATAGCTCTGAGAAAGTCTCAGCAGGTGGGAAGCACTAGAATAAAGATCACCCATAAAGGAGGTCCATGTTGGGCCCAAATGGCAGCTCTAACACCCTTGCTGTGCTATCATTGCACAGCATGAATTCAGTGGTAAATCCCACAGATGTGGTAGCCGATTGGCTAAATACACTCAGCCACATGACCATGAACTCCTTTTCTTTACAAAATGTGGTCATTGGAAATAAACACTATTCTCTAGGTGGGCTCAGACCAGTAGAGTATATAGAGAACAGAGAGTCCAGTCTTGTCCAGCCACCTCTTTTTAGGAGACTTCTGAGAATAATTCATCTTTCTTTATATACTGCATCTAAAACTTTGTGACAAAAATGATTTCTCACAGATTATATTATAAAGTTTGTGAAGTCTTTGCCCAGGCATATAAATAAATTGCTTCTTTGGTAAGCTAACTTCAAATCTAGCAAGTATTTAGTGAGCATCTATTTTTGGCTGCTCCAGGCACTGTTAGAGAGCTACACAGGGGTAGCCTGTGCAGGCAAGACCTCCTACACCTTACACTCTAACTGGGGGGGGGGGGGGGGTAGGGTGAAATAACATAAGCCAATAAATTAATGTACAAGATAGCATTAAGGTCTGTCTTAGTTCAGTTTCTGCTGCTGTAACACAATATCACAGACTGGGAAATTTATAAAGAATAGAAAGAAGTTTATTTGGCTCACAGTGCTGGAAGTGGGACATCCAAAAGCATGGTGCTGGCATCTTGTAAGGGCCTCCTTGCTGCATTATTTCTTGGTGGAAAGGCAAGCAAGAGTGAGAGACAGAGAGAGGAATGGATCCAAACGTATCCTTTTTTCAGGAACCTACTTTCATGATAACTAACCTACTCCTATGGTAACAGCATCAGTGCCTTCATCGGGGGTGAAGTGCGAGTGGCCTAATCAACTCTTAGAGGCAAGTTTCCAACACATTAACTTTTGGGCCACATAGCATAGCAGTCTGTGAAGGAAATCAAACAATGTAACATGCTAGAAAGGGACTGGACAGGAGTGGTGGTCAGAGGATTACAGAGAACCACCTCACTGAGGAGGGATTATTTGAGGTGAAACCAAATTGGAAAAAGGGGATGATAGTTTGGGGCAGAGGAAATAGCAAAGGTAGAAATCATTAGGTGGGAGAAAGCTTGGCATATTGGTGGAAGGGGATGAAGGTCATTTGGAGAAAGAAAAGCCATCTGACATAAGGCTCATGAGTCATGGGAAGGATTCTATTCCAAGTGTGATGAGAGGTCTTGAAGGGTTTTAAGTAGGGTAATCACATGACTGAATTTGCATATTAACATCGATGGTTCCAGATTTTTAGCATCGAAGAAGCTTGAAAGTGGTAAAATACTGAGAAGGGTTTCTTTGGGATGGGGAGCTTGGGAGAGGTTAGTGAGGAGGGAGAGATGGGAAATGGAACAAAGCTGCATAAACCATTGCATAAAATTAAGAAAATATCCATTGTGCCAACCAAAGAATGGGGGGGGGGTGAGGGAGCTAATGATGATTACAAGGTAATTATCATGTCTTCATTTCAACTTCCTCTCATCTCCAGGCAGCGCCACTATATTTGTACAAATCACCATAACTACTGCATGGAGAATGAATATAGGGGAGCAAGAGCAGATGCTGGGCAGCTAGTATGAGGCTTGCTGCAGTGGCACAGGTAAGAGAAGGCAGTGGCTTGGATTAAGGAGATAACAAAGAGATAAAATGGTTTACCGAAGAAACTTGTTTTCCTGTGACTGACACAGTTCTGTAGCATCCTGGGCATTGGAGAACACTCCCCCGAGTTGTGCTCTTGCCCTTTTTCTTTCTGGTGTGTTTATGAGTTCAGATGTGTCATAGACACTTAGGTCATCTGCTCTGATTCTCTACATCCGGTTTTATCATTGCCATGTGCCCATCTCCTGGCTATGGCATGCTTTTGCCAACAATGGCCTCCAGTTGGGACTATTCACAAGACTTCCCTTCAGCTACTGAAGGGCCTTGGCCAAACATGGAGACATCTGGAAGTGTCTAGGACTTTACATCCCTCATTCTGTGTGACTGGCCATACATTGACCTGTCAGGCTGAAAATCTGGCTCCCTTTCTCTGGGGTGTTACATACCTTCCAGAGCTACCCTCCATGGGACTTTACCTCAGAACCCATCTCAGTTGACTTCTTCTCTCGCACTGCCCTACTTCCTTCACTTCCTTATTGACTTCTTCCAAAAATATTTCCCGAAAAAATTTCTTGCACACAAATCTTTATGTCAGGGTCTACTTTTGGGGACCTCAATCTAAGATAAAACTCTTCCCCAGGTCTCCCTTCAGGATTAGGGCTTCTCTGACTCACATGGACCAATCTAAAATTTTATCTGGGACCCTGCAGTTTCATAAAGGTGATTGACTACACAAATTCCAGCCTAAAAACACCTTAAAATGTAAACTTTGAAAATTACATTTGAATGCTTATTCATTTTACCAACTACATAATTTAAAAATTCTATAGGTTGTAGGACTTTGCCATTACTTTGTAAGTACAGGTTTGAAAGAGTTACCTAATCTCTTTGAGCATGTTTCCTCATCTATAAAATGAAGATAATAATACCTAACTTGAAGATCAGAAATAAGGTATATAAATCTATATGGTATATAAATTCTAACCATAACTCTTAGAATAAGTAAGTGCTTGATAGTTTATGATAATTGTTAGCCCTATAAGTGCTAATTAATATCTCTTGGGCCACTGGCCCACGGACCTGAGCCAGCCTTTAATATTTTTCCTCCAATTTGAAGCAAAATGAAAAAACCAAAGACAATGCAATAAGCTTTCCCCACAGCTAAAGTCACTTTTTAAATGTCAAAATGTCTCTCCTCTTTTTAAATAATAGTAGTAATAGATGGAAGTTGTGTTTCTAATGGCCATTTTTGAACTGATATCAGTTCTCAAATTTTCTTTTGAGATCCAAAAACTTGAGAAGCAACTTTCTAAGCATTATACCCAACATAGAGAGTTGCTATTAAGTGAATACTGCTCTTTTAGAGTATTTGTTTGCAACATTTTTCTGTCATACAAGTTGTCATACAAGGGTCACATTTGTGATGCTCTCCTATGGGCATCACTCCCAGAGTAACCTTTTCTCCCCATTCAAGGAAACTTATTGTTGTGCAATTGGTTAAGGGTGTCATTATTACAGGCATAACCTCGATTCTGTACTGGATTATTTTTAATGAGTTAAAAAATCTACAAATGTCAGGACTTTAGCAATTCTTAATAATAAATTATTCGCAACATGTCCTACAACGGATCACTATACACCAGAATTACTTGAAAGGATGGTACATATGAGACTTGGGTAAGACTAGAGACGAAAACTGATTCATTTTATCCCATGCACAATTAACCCAGAGAGAGTAGAAAGAGTACAGTCAAAATACACTTTCTGTTTTAGCAAAAAGAAAGGTATCTTTTTATGAAAATGGCAAGTATACTATTTCAGTATTAGGTAAAACCATATGAAATCTCCATCAGCATTTTAATATGGTTCAACCTAACACTGATTATGCACATTGGTTGAATTTTATAGATTTATAGATATAATACTATAGATTTAAAGAGACCCTGCCTTACTCTAAACCTTGGCCAGATACCTTCTTAAATAAACTGCACTAAATTTCAAAGCCACTTATCTGGGAATGTCACTCCAGGACTAAGTAAATGAGTCTTAATCATGTTTGTAGACTCAAACATGCCAGGGAACTTCCAGGAAATTCAACTGAGCCTAAGTCTTTCTTTACCTATTAGGGACTACCTTACTAATACTCTCTTACTCCTGACTTGGGCATGAGACCTCAGGGCATTTCTTCGCATTCTCTGGGGAGTACCAGCCTCTAACTTGACTCATCCCTGTTGCTTATTTTGGTGCCAATCTCTTGAGACTAACACTAGGCACAAGACAGAATATCTGAGCATGCATCCAACTCAATCATGTTCTGACTTTATGACAATAGTTTATTTGTCTATCACAAACTCCTTCCCAATTTAAATGCACATGTGTCTTATTCTTTTAATTAACAGCCTCTATCTACACTGTTTCCCCATCTTCCATACTGAGAGAAAAATAATCCATGACCTTTCAACATGATTGATTTTTCATCATAAAAGTAGAAACAAAAAGAAACAAGAAAACCTAGGTTTGCCTATCCAAGATGTGATATATTCAAATGACTATGTAATAAATAGGTATTTACAATTGTTGTTAAAACAGATAACCTCACATGTTAGCCGCATTTCCAGTGTTTTACAAAACATTATAAGATTTTATCAATCCCACGAGTCACCAAGTCATGCCATACCTTGGTGTCTGCAAAGTGTGGGGTGAATTTGTCCCCACTCATTTTCCTTTAGGGACTTTGATCACAATAGCTTGTTCTGCTGTGGTTGCCCAACTTGAATCAAGTGATGCTTTGAGTCAAGTTGCTTTTTCCTTAACTGAGAAACCAAAGACAGACCGCAGTTAACAATAGTCTTAAAAATAACATCTTGGGGATAATCATCACATGCTTCTTTATTACAGGAAATGCATACCAAATGTCGCCTTGTATTTAAACCTGAAAAGTGGGCAGAGTGTGGGCAGACAATTACACCAGAGGCTATTTAAGGAGGGCAGGTTTTTCATGACTGGCAACAGTTGGCCTTAGAACTCCATCTGTTCCTGACTTCATTTCACATGTAACTATTAGCACAGGTGCCATTGGTTAACATTATAGAAGCAAATCGATGGTCATGCAACCTTTTGGATGTGACAGGCTCATTCAAATCCCTCTGGCATGACCATGCGTCCAGTAATGGTGAGGAGCAAAAACAAAAAACAAACTTGCAAAGACTGTGTCTTGAGGTTTTTTTAGCCCTTGGAACCAGAGAAATGAATTTAATTTCAAGGCCCCTTGAATACAGAGGCCCTTTTACAATTCTTCCCACTTCCCTGAAAATCACACCAGCCAAATGCTATAGGGGACATCAGGCCAGCTACATAATTTGAGGACCCAGTGCAAAATGAAAACGCAAGGTCTCTTGTTCAAAAAGCAGGGGGAAAGTTGCCATTAATGATACTCAAATATAAGGCTCTTTTTCTTTTCTTCTGTAGTTTCTTTCTTGACTTGTCATGGTGTTTTTCATTTGTTATTTAATGCCATTCTAAGTTTAAAAAAATTAAAATTTTAAATTATTAGCATGAATTTACTATTCATCTTATATTGCACGAAGCCAGTTATAAATGCAAATATAAGAGCATCTATTTGATCCATATGTGGAAACACCAAAATGACACAATTTGGATTTCATAGCTCATACATTTATGTGTATTTTGTTCTTACCAAAAGAGTGGAAATGCTGCACAAAACTAACTCAACAGTTTTTCTTTCACTTCTTCATATGCACATATTCTATCAACATTCCATCTTCAGCTTACTGATAAGAAAGGAGGGAGTGACAGGAAAAGGAACTCCGTGTCGTCCTATTTCTTTCCTTCGATCTCAACATTTTCAGTGTAACCCATGGCTAACCCATGGAAGTAACACAAGTAAGAAAGAATATGATAGGATTCCATGATCCTCCATGTTTCTTAGACAGCATTGCCTAAAATCTGAAATTGATGCCAGTCTGGTTCAAATGGAAAGTGTGGCCTCTTCGAGTTGCCAACTCCTCTGCCTACTCAGTTCTGGATGTAACACCCTTGGAGTGAGTCTCGCTGAATTCACACACATCGAGGGTTCACTGGAATTCTAGGCTCAGGGGCATCACGAACTCTGTACACTAAAGGGTGGCAAGGAACAACAGACAAACACATCACTCCCATCTCCTCTACTCACGCATGTGCTCCATTGTCCAACACAAGTTCAAAGATAAAATTGTTATTAAAACAGATAATCTCACATGTTAGTCACAAGTAACACAAGTATTATTAAGAATTTCAAGACAATGACAGCAGGGCATAAAACCAAACAGCAGGGCCCTTCTGAGGGTGGCCCCTTTATGACTACACAGATCCCACGATCTTGAAGCCAGCCTTGGGGGATATTTCTTTTGTACTTCAACATTTGTTGAGCATCATATATGTGTAAAAAAAGCGAATGAGGCAGAGCTTGAGACTTGTGCCATCCTTTAAGTCTTTGGATGATTGCTATGTCTATGTTTCCAGTAGAAGTGTTACTTGCTTAGCTCCCTAAGATGATGCCTAAAGTTGCAAGACAATATCTATAGCACTCCTGGGATAAGCCTTATACACAAAATTGCATTCCCTTGAGGTAAACAGGGGGAAATACAAGATTTGTGCAGCTGAGACTTAACACCAAACTTATGAGCTCAACTTGACATTCAGGATATATTACCCAAGAGGCCTATCATAAATATGCTACAGAGAGAGCAAGGTGACCAGACACAGCTCTTAGCAGCTTGCTTAAACAGCAACCTAGTAAGCCCTGGTGGTAGAATTGTTGAAATTGAGGTAATGGCAGAAAACAATTATTTTTTAAATTTTATTTTATTTTTAATTGCGAGAAAAACATGTAACATAAAATTTATCTTCCTAATTCTTAAGAGTATAGTTCAGTTGTATTAAGTGTATTCACATTGTTGTACAAGCAATCTCCAGAACTTTTTCTTCTTGCAAAATGGAAACTCTATACTCAAACAACTCTCATTTTCCCCTTCCATCAGTCCCTGGCTATTACCATTCTTTCTGTTTCTATGACTTTGACTACTGTAGATACATTTTATAAGTGGAATCAAACTATATTTGTCTTTTTGTGACTGGCTTCTTGCATTTAGCACAATGTCTTCAAGGTGCATCCATGTTGTTGTTTGTGTCAGAATTCCCTTCCCTTTTAAGGCTGAATGATATTCTATTGTATGTATTACCACATTTTGCTTATCTATTCATCTGTTGATAGACACTTGGGTTGTTTCCACCCCTTGGCTATTGTGACTACTGCTGCTGTGTACATGGATGGGCAAATATCTCTCGGAGACCCTGCTTTAAATTCTTTTGGATATATACCCAGGAGTGGGATGGCTGAAGAAAATAATTACTTTAAATCATGCCAATCGACACAAATCAACATTGGGAGATAACATGATGGTTAGAATTGCCAGGAGACGGCTGGGCTGGGTGGCTCAGCCTGTAATCCCAGCACTTTGGGAGGCTGAAGTGAGTGAATTGCCTGATCCTGTGGGTTTCAGAGCAGCTCGGGCAATTTGGTGAGACCTTATCTCTACAATAAAAATAAAAAATTAGCCAGGTGTGGTAGCGTGCGCCTGTAGTTCCAGCTACTTGGAAGGCTGAGGCGGAAGGATCACCAGAGCCCAGCAAGTCGATGCTGGGGTGGCTGTGAGCGTGCCACTGCACTCCAGCCTGGGTGACAGAGTGACTCCAACTAAAAAAAAAAGAATTGTCAGGAGACTGTCTTGGGAGTTTGAGGGGTAAGAAAGGTAAAGTGGACGCATCAAGTCTGAAAAAGTTTAAGTGTATCCCATGCAGTTGTTCAAAACTGTGACTTTATAAACTGGACAGGCTCAATTGCTGACCAAAATAAGCACAGAGATAAATACCCTAACTGAAAACTTCAGATTGGAATCAAGTGAAGCTAAAATAAAGTACACTGACAATATGTAGAAGAAATAACTCACCGCCCATCCAACGGTTCTTGTAAGGATAAAACTATTAAGACACTGTTTATGGGTTTGTAACTCAGCACTTGGAGCAATGCAAAAGAACCCTCTGTGGCAAGATAGCCATCTACAGACAAAAAACAATGTCCCCAGTGAGATATTACCAAAATGCCCTAAAGTAACCCCGCTGAGAATATGTCACTGTTCAACACTTAGACAGTCAACACCCTAGCAGGCTTCACCAATGAATTTTACAATTATAGAACTCTCAAGCTTATTAGGATGTTGGAGATTATTTAGTCTAATTCTCCTAAGTATAAGAGGAAGAAATTGAGGCCCAGAGAAGTTAAGGGACTCTCCCAGGACCACAAAGCTAGTTGATGACAGAGGCAGAACTAAATTTCTCAAATCTAATGGTGAATCTGTTAATATCGTCAAGGCCACCCTTATAGCAGCAACCTCACAAGTAACTGACAGAATAGATAAAATAGTTCAAACCCAAAAAAAACAGAAGCTCCTGGAGTATTCTTGAAGCATAGCCAAGATACCACTGATGCCGTCCAAGTGCACTTTCCCAATCCAATGATTTAACAGATGTTTTTTCAAGACATATTAGATGTTTGATGGTTATAGACAATCAGCATCATAAAGGCAACAGTCAGTACCCCAAATGGACATAAATATATCTCTTCCTTCCTTTGGGTTAACATAAGATATTAAGACCTCATAAAGCTCCTGTTAAAATGGAAATATATTTCCCAAGAGAAATGACACATATACTCATTATGGACATTCACATATTAGCAGTAATCCATTAATCAAATTGGTTAGCTATTGTCATCTTGCAAACAAGATACCTCCTGGAATTTGTGGAGGAATATGAGGCCCAATTAGGTCTGCATTAGCTGGGTGAATTGAGCCTCATATTCCTCCACAGAATTGAGAGGCTGGTACTCAGAATTCACATACTTTTGTTGAGTGTAGAGAAAGGTTAGGGAGAGAAAGCCTGGCTGAGCTGAGTGTATAAGTGAGGGGCATCTGTGTAAGGGCCCTGAGAAAGGGGAAAGCATTGGACAGGGAATAGAGAACACCTAAAAAGAAAGAATAATAGCATCAAGGAAAAAATTGACTTATCTAACAATTATATCATAAAGGGCTGCTCAGGGTGCTATAGTTGGAAGATAAATGACCCATAGTGTGCATTATGAAATAATTTTTGGTCATCCAGCAACCCGTAAAACAACCAAAAAAAAGTGAATCTTCAATGTGGAACTTTAAAAAACTGGACTCCAAACTGTCCATATACACTGCTGTAATATTCCTACTTGACAGAGAATAGACTAAACTTAGCTAAGATAGCAGCCATGTTACTATAAAAGGAAAGGAAGAAAAAAACGTGATGGAAAAAGCCTCTGATATTCCACCAATGGTGGAGTCACCCAGTTTGAGGGAACCATGTCCCTTCTGTTACTAGACAATTGAGACAGATAGATATGCAAATATATCCTCTGGGAATTGACTGAGATTAAGGCAGAGTGAATATTTATTTTCTTTACTTTATTTTTCCCATATCCATGTGCTGTGTGTTGATTCAGCCATTAGAAACGGTGAAGGTTCAGATAAGCTCATGGAAACCCCACAGGAGTGGTGGCTGTTTTCCATTCTCTGTTTGGTGCATATATCTGTTTTGCAGCCAGCCACGCTGGGAGACTGGTTCCCTGGGCCCAACTTCTGATACCCAGGAAATTCCAGAGATACCAGGATCTTTGGGTTCAGTCACAGACAAACCCGTGCCACACCTGATCTTTGTGTGGGGAACTTGTTCCAGACAATTCTGAGTGCATCTGGGAATGGCAAATTGGTTCTTGGGGAAGGTCCCAGAGGACTTAGTTTTCAGTGAGATGTAAAACTCAGAAGAAACTTCCAATAAGAATACTGCTACTAAAATGTTCGTGAGGGCAGAGATTCCTGGGCAAGCCACTACTATTCCATTGCTTTATAGTACATCTGCTATTTCTGGTTAATTCCTTATATTTTTCCTGCTCCCCCACCGACCACTATCATCACAACAGATATCATTCTGACCATGATTCTAAGCATTTTACATACATTATCTCATTTATTTCCACTGTAACCCTGTTAGATAAGTGCTGTTATCATTCCCCCTCTCACAGATGAGAAAAGTGAGATACCGAGAAGGGAATTCAATCTCCCCAGGTCACAGGATGAATGAGGAGGAATAATTCAGACCCATCCTTGTGGAACTACAAAGTTCATGGTCTTTGCCACAAGCTGTTTTCTCTCCTCAGTATCTTGTTTTCTCTGGGAAGTGGGGAAGTTTCTTATTCCTCCACTTTATACCCTATTTCCCCAGCCCTTCACTTTGGAACCTCAGGACTCATCCCTCTTCAGGAAGAGCTGGGCTTTGAGGGGAAAAAATCACTTCACCTCTGCTCACTAAAAGCTGCTGACCTTTAATGGGGTTGTTTTTTTCCTTTTCACTCTGTTTGAGTACCTTGTAGATCCTATCCTAGATGTTAGGCCTCTGTCAGATGTATAATTTCCAAGTATTTTTTCCCATTCAGTGAGTTGTCTCTTTACTCTCTTGATAGTTTCTTCTGCTGTGCAAAAACTTTTCAGTTTGATGAAGTCCCATTTGTCTATCTTAGCTTTTAACACTTCTACACTGTTTGTGGGAGAGCTAGCTAGTTCAATCTCTATAGAAAACAGTGTGGTGATTCCTAAAAGAACTAAAAACCAATCTTCCATGCAATCCAGCAATCCCTCTCCTGGAAATATACCTGGAGGAACGAGAATCACGCCTCAAACAACACACTGCACACGCATGTGAATTGCAGCACTATGCACAATAGCAAAAACATGGAGCCAACTCAGCTGCTCATTGAAAGTGGACTGGATAAATAAAATGTGGTACAGATACATGATGAATATTACACAACCGTAAAGAAGAACAAAATCTTGGACTTCACAGCAAATTGGATGGAGTTGGAGACCATCATACTAAGTGAACAATCACAGAAACAAACTGAATACCACATGTTCTCACTCATAAGTGGGCCCTGAAAACTAATCACATTAGCACAAGGAAGGGATCAGTAGTCCATGGGAATTGCTAGGGGAGGGAGAAAGAGAAGAAGGTGGAGGGCACATGACAACACAAAGGGTACCTGGTCTACTGCCACGGGGAGTGAGGGCCAGTTAGAAGTCCAACCTTCCCCTGCAAGCAACCTACTTGTGTAGTTAACCCTCACATTCATCCCACATCTCTATAACAGAAATAAAATAAAATAAAATAAAAATAAATTTTAAAAAATAAAAGCTGCTGAAGGTCAACAAGACCTAGATTCTTCCATGGGCTGTGCCCTGTTCTGGGCCCAAGCTGTCGAGTCTGGCTGCCTGCTAAAGAGTTTCCATTCCCAAGGGGAGACAGCCCAGGAGAAATGGTCATCTGGGAACAACCTTCCTGATGTTCCTTTGGCCGCGCATTTTGTTGATTTCCTTAAGTGTGTTTTCTTATGAGGGTTCTGTTTCTTTTCTGGCTTGGTTTATGACTTTACTTCAATTCTGTTTATTTCTTATTATTTGGCCCAACACACTTGTTTTCATTTGATTTTTTTTTTCTTCTCAGACTTCTGGCATAAATGACCTGTGGCTCATTTTGCTGCATGATATGCCACCCTGTCTGTGTATTTTGTCTGAAATCCTTGGAAGCCAAAACTTAAACACCATGAAAATGGGATAAGAGGAATTATTGAAGCCTATCTCAACTTAGGCAAAGATTGTCTTGTGAATAAAATACATAGCCGCTGTTGAAGTTACATTTCCTCAATCATTCACTACTTTCATAACTGATGGAAGCTGCCACCGGAAATGTAGCATCAATTGCTTTAAAAAGAAAATTAAAAGTGAAGCATTTCTAATTGTTTTCCTTTAGAGATCCAGGGATGGGGCAGAGAAAGCTGGGCTATTACATCATCATCATCACCACCATCATCATCATCATCATCATCAGGTTAATTAATAGATGCTTATGGATTGACTCACTGAGGATACACAGATATCGAGTGTTTAACTTTCATAATCAACTGTATATTTAATTTTGGACATGTTTTAATTGTTTCATTGCATAAATACAGGAGCCCTCCGGTGGTCAAAATCACTTCTAGAACACATGGGAAAACACTATATTTAAGTGTAAAAAGGATGCACCTAAGGATATTTCGATCTCCAT
Organism: Tarsius wallacei; assembly: GCA_963574415.1. Lineage (NCBI taxonomy): Eukaryota > Metazoa > Chordata > Mammalia > Primates > Tarsiidae > Tarsius > Tarsius wallacei. The sequence goes on from CAUYQG010278134.1 coordinate 17,452, forward strand.
CCCATTAAGATGAATAAGAAGCATTGAACATATATATAGTGCCATAGGTTGAATTGTGTTCCCTACTGTGATTTATATGTTCAAGTTCTAACTCCTAGTACCTCAGAAAGTGACTGTATTTGGAGACAGGTTCTTTAAAGAGGTAATTAAGACGAAGTCATTATGGTGGGCCCAAATCCAATAGGACTAGTATATTTATAAGAGGAGAAGATTTGGAAACAAACATGTACAGAGGAATGACCATGTGAGGACACAGAGAGAAGGTAACATCTTCAAGTTGAGGAGAGAGACCTCAGAAGAAACCAAACCTATAAATACCTTGATCTCAGAATTCCAGCCTCCAGAACTGTGAGAAGTCACCTAGTCTGTGGCTTTTTTGTTTTGGCAGTCTGAGCTGACTAATACATATGGATGAAGGTCCCTGTCAATAGATAACATCAGTTTTCATTTTAGTGTAAAGTGTACCAATAGATGTGACTTGTTATCTTCTCTGAGGTCTATTTGAATATAACCTGGGATGACACATCCCATAAAGCATGATACTAATGAGGTTATATGAAGATACTCTTTCTGGGTGTAGGCCACATGAGATTTACCTTGTTTCATGTTCAAATAGTAGCTATTGAAAATGAAACTAAGAGAACCTATCTGAATACAGTGGATAGCAATTTACAGTTCAAAAACATCAATAAAAAATTATAGAAATATCATGTTCATTGAGAAGGTCCAACACGTGTAATGGAACTTAATACTATAAATAATTACAACATGTAATAGCATTTTCATGATTCACTGTAGATTTTGTTTAAATATTTTTCCAAACTTCACAAGAACCCCTTATGATTGCTATTTTTCTTTTTCCTACTTTTAAAAATGATGTAGTGAAAAGTCAGAGGTCAGTAAAGGCTACTTGCAGAGGTGCAATTCAAACCTAGGCTTTCTGACCCCATACCCAATGCTCCTTTCACTACTTCCTGCTGCCTTGTCACATTTTCTACTTTACATGAACCACAATTGCTGAAAACTTCTCAAAGCATTAGTATTAAATATGAGATTTTTTTCACAAGGAAAGAGGCAGCCAATGGCCTTATAGGCTTGTGTTTATGGACTGAACATATGAAAAAATGGTGGATATGAGATCTTTCTAGAGTATCAGATTGATTGAAAATATACAGATCTGAGAATAATCTTTTCATCCTTATAATTTTATGTTATTCTCTGGAGTCAGTATTTAATGAGAATTGATGTGCTATCTCCATGTTTACAGAAGTATACTTTTGTTAGAGTAGGGAATCCAACATTGCCTTTTCTTAGTTTGAAGCTGAGCTCTTGCATAACTGACCCTCAGTTGCATTTTAATACAGAACATCTAAGAGTGGAAACAAGAACTGATGAGAAAATTATTTAACTGGCAGAATTTAGCACTAGCAAAGTGCTTCCACATCAGATAATTAAATTCAAACATACAAAACTGCTGCATTAAATGCAGTAAGGTCTGATTGATTTGGAGTCCATTAATGCAAAATGATTTAATGTAGGTCTAGTTGACATTTACCCCTACACTTTCTTTGAAGAAGGAATGTGCTAAAAAAAAAAAAAAAGAAAAGAAAAAAAGAAAAAAAAAATAAGCGTAAACAAGAATGGGTGAAAGCATTTGCATCTTGAATAAGTCAAAATAATTGTTTTAAGAAACTTTGGCACATCTGTTATAAACCAATCATATCCAACCCATTAGGTGAGTATAAAGTAGCTATGTGCTCAGTTTGTGGAATCAATCAGTGAATACATGAATACAAAGTATGCAGCTTTCCTGCTCTTCAAAGAAGGCCCATAAGTGCGACTACACAGCAGGACAGTGGTTCTCAGTGTGGTCCTCAGATCAGCAACATCCTCATCAACAATCAGAAATGCTAATTTTCAGGCCCCACCTCTGACCTATAGAATCACACACTCTGGTAGTAGGGCTCAACCATCCGTGTTTTAATAAGCTTTCCAGAGGATTCTGATGCACTCTTAAGTGTGAGAACACTGTACAAAAAAAATTTGTTTGTTAGATATGTCAGTATTCTTAATTGCACTCAAAAGAAATAGAATTGTCATTCCGAGTATTCTGTTTTGAACACTTTCACTATTTCATAGAGACCATTTCCCCAATAAGTCTGAATTAAGGAAGGTGAGCCATAACCTGGTGTCTGTTTATAGTGATGCCAAGGAGGCCAAACTCATGCCCATTGTCCCGACGGAGGAATGAAGACTCAGCTGCTGGGCCTGGCGGGCATCCTGCTAGTAGATGGAAATGGAAATTGACCAGAAACTGGAGCTCTCAAATGGTTGCAGTAACTTCCAAAACTGTTTTTTCTTTCTCTTATTTAAGTTGTATTACAAATGAAATCCAATCCATATTTTCTCTAATTTACATTTAAAATGGTTCAAATGTTATGTTGGTAGGAGATGAGTGAGTCCCCAAGAGACCTTATGAACCTATTAAAACTTAATTTTCAAAACAGGAAGTTGCACTTTACCCAGTGCAAACAAAGTTTAGCACGAAAAGGCCTGATTTGTATTTAACTTTCTTAGCCCAAAAATTTGGAATATATTTTAATTTTCAAAACACATTCTCTCCCATTCCTCCACCATCATTAATCACATATGCTGCCTTTCTTTTTCATATAAACTAAGTTGTGAGAGCTCTAAAATTATTTTTGTAATCATATTCTTGTCTTTAATGGTTAAGGGATCATGGAACTCTGTAAATGTACTAGTTACTCCTAAGATTGATTCAGTTCAACAATCATTTTTTGGTTGCTTGAACCGGGAACTAGGACTGCTCTGTGGGGAGAGAGAAGATGAAAAATTTTCAGAAATGAGTGAATCTTATCTGAGGAAAGACTGAGTATTTGTTGCACCAAATATATGTTTGATCATCATTTGCCCAAAATTGCTTGAGAATAAGATTATATTAGATTTCTGAAATTTATTAGAGATTGTAAAGAGGCTTTCCATCTTTGGGAACAAGCAATTTGTGGTCTGAGGAGGAGGAGGAGAGAGTACTTGGCAACCTGCGTAGGCCAGATAGAACACAGTCAAGCTATCTTGTACCCAACTCTTCTACCATGTTCCCACGGTACTTGTATATACCCCCTTCTAGTACTTCCTCTCCAGGCAACTATTGATTTACACATCTATTCCTCTTACTGGGACTGTGAGCCTCTTGAGGGCAAAGGTTGCTCCTTTCTCAAGGAAGTTGTGTAGAGTTGCCCCTGCTGCTTGACAAAACAGGCATTCTTTAACTCTTAGCTAGTTTGAAACTTGAGGCCTCACGGAGGATTACAGAGATATTGTCATTTGGTCTTACATCTAGGAGAAGAGGGTCCCAGCCAGTGTAGAGTAGGGTCTTTCTCATTTAAGAAGGCCAGAGTTGAGGAATAAAGGAGCAGATGGAATAAAGGAGGCAGAAGAATCCTAAGGAAATATGGTAAGCTAGGGAAAACAGAGAAGTGAACCTCTGTCCCCTCTACCTCCATCCTCACTCCATTCAGGTACGTTATGCTGAGTCAGCGTGTTGATGTGCAAGCTACTATTGCTGCATACTCAGTCTCCCAAAAACACTGGCTTAAAACAGCAGCAACCATTGCATTACTTTTCCAAGTTTCTGCAAGTCAAGAATTTGGGACGGGCTCTGCTGGGTGGTTCAGGCATGAAATTTCTGGAGAAGTTACAGTCAGTTAGTAAACATAGCTGAAATAGTGGGGAACAACCAGAACCTGGCTGGGCACCTCTTTCTTTCTTCATGAAGTCTCAGAGCCTCTCCATGCAGTCCCTCCATGTGGGCTAACTTGGGCTTCCTAAATGCATGGAGACTTCAGAGTCTCAGTGAAATATTACATTTCAGCTAGTCCTTTTTTTCACATAGCAATGACTTTTTAAAAATTTTTGTTTCATTATAAAGATGTGGATGTAAGTAAAGGTAATTTGTAGCATGTTTAATAGTAGCTAGCACGCACTGACAAAAAAAATTACTAGTAAATTCATTCACCAATTGCAGTAGACTACTTACAGGGAAACTCAGGAGGCCAAGTATTAGTGTTGCAGTAAGCAAGGCAGAAGTTGAGCGGTCTTTTATGAACCAGCCCCAGATGTCTTATAGTGTCTTTTCTGCCATAGTGAATCAGTTGAATAGTGTCAAAGCATACACAGTTTCAAAGTGAAGAGATGCGGTCCCCACCTCATGATGGGAGGAGTGTCAAAACCACATTATAGAAGGGTGTATGACATGGGAGATAGTGTTTTGGCCATTTTTGGTGAATATATGGTTTGTCATGGCCAGGAAGAGAGTTAACAGCTGTGAGGTCTTTTTCTTTCCCACCAAAATTGTTTCCTTAACCTCCACCCCCACACACCCCGTATACACACACCATATTTTTAATTTCTGTTACAAGTTTCTTTCTGTTTTACACTAATGGACTCTGGCATAACATTAACCTTAAAATACCTCAAGGTTTCTGTGTAATGTATGTGAATTTAAGTTTCATAAAACTTAAAAATACCACAGGTTTGATTGCTCACACACATTCCCAAGTAATTTTTCCAAGAAAATACTATTTCAAGTTCTCTGTTAGGGGAAAAAAAAATTAAAATGCAAATCAATATTGATGGGTAGTATTGTACAAAAAATGTGTGTTGTAAGTTTGTTTTACCACAGAGGTAGTTTCCTGTGGAAACTATGACTGGTGGCAAAGCTCAATTTTAGATATTTTGAGGTACAAGCCAAGATCTTGGGTGGAAAAATATAATTTACTATTACTCCAAGAAAAGTCAATTACTTAGTAGCCTTTTAAAAGATAAGATTAAAGTTTGTATCTTTTTTTTAACCAGAGAGTCCAATGTATTTCCAATCTAAATCAATGAAATGTCACATTTCAGTTGGTCCTCTTTTTACATAACAATGACTTTTTGTTTGTTTTTTTAAAATTTTATTTTATTATAAAGATGTGCGTATAAGTAAAGGTAATTTGTAGCATGTTTAATAGTAGCTAACATGTACTGGCACAAAGTATTACTAATAAATTCATTCGCCAATTGCAGACATTTTCTTTTTTTTATTTTAGTTTTTTAAGTAAAAAATTGCCCGTTTTAAAAATTTCACTGAACTTAACCCTTAACTGTACCCTACAACTTTAAAATAAAAAATATGTATTTAAAAAATTCACTGAAAGTATCTAAAGTAAGCAACAAGAAGCTAATGAGTTTTGAGAGATAAAAACTATTATCCTTAATTACCTCACTATAAAACCTGGTCTTATTCAATGCATTCTACATATAAATTATTGCAACAGCAAGATTCAAGCCACCACAGATTTATATTCCAAAAGGAAATATAAATTACCCTTGTCTCTGTTTTCCACATTGATGGTTTGTGTAATGAGCTGAAGAGGTAAGACTCTGGAAATCATCTTCATTAACGGTAAACTAAAAACAATTAATAACATTTTTTAAAAGAAAGGGGAGAAGTCATTACCTGGGGCTAGATAATTGAATTGAATAAACTTGTTGAAGCTTCACTCTAACTCTAGATGTATTTGCAAGTAATTATCACCCACAGCATAAATAACTTTATAATATTCTACCTGAGTCAACATTAGTCAGATTTGCAAAGCACCAAGGAAAATAAGCAATTAGTTGATTTCTTATCCAAGAAAAGCATATTACTTAGTTACAAACAATTCCAAAACTCCCAGAGGAATGAATGAGAGGAGGCTGGTTTTGTACAACCCATGATCCAACTTCAGAAAATGTGGCCTGCAGAAGCCAGGAAGGCCACTTTCTGATAACTGCAGCTCAAGCTTCCTTTACTTTTCTGAAGGCCCATAAAAATGGCCCAGAGTCATACAATATGGAAGTCTGAGGGCTAGTACTATAGCCCAAGACAGTTTTTGGACTTTTACATGAAAAGTACCTGAAGCACATCTCTCAATTATTCCCAAGAGCACGTTTTCAAAAGACCTTCTGCCAAGAGCTTCAGGCCTATGAAAGAAAAACCTCAAGCAGGCTCACATAATTATGTTGTGAAATTCCTGGGCTAAATATTCATTTCAAAACAATAAGGTAGAAATGGAAACACTCAAGTAGCCTATAAACTAAATATTATCATTACATGATTTTTAATATGAATGCATCCATCTTCCCCCTCCCTATCAAAACTTCTGACTGCTTTGCTGAACTCTATCAGATAATTATTGAGGATTCATTTTTCTAGAATGAACAGAGGGTAGGACCAACTTTTCTGAAGCTAAAGTTCAGAAGAATGTGTTCAAAAATTCACTTGTATATCTCTCAGCCATCTTATTGCCCGTGATTCTTGTGGACAAGGAACCAACCAAGGCATGTCCTGGAATGATTATGGTCTCTAGCCTTAGTCTGAGACTGGTAAATGTCTGGGTTCTGACTCCTCACCAAAAGCATTTCTATTCAGCTGTTTCTCTGAGGTACTTAAGGGATGTGGTGCCCTAGTTCCTCCTAGGAATGTGCTCCTTAAATGAAGGAAACACATCATCTGTGTCTTATCTGATTATATGTTTATAAATGCATGCCTACCTCTAACCTTGTCCACATGCCAGTTTTGGATCAGCCCAAGGCATTCATTTGTTGTCTTAACTTTAGAAACTGTTCCAAATAATTTAAGAAAGCCTAATCAGTAAAAGCCATCGAATTTCTAGAGAAAAAATTTTTGTGGTAAGATACAAGGTGTTATTAAACAGAGTAACTTAGTTTGCATTTCTTTCTTTTTATTTCCCATCTTCTGTGGACTGAGTATTTGAGCCCCCTCTCTCCCACCTCCTGAATTCATATGTTGAAGCGCTAATTCCCTTAGGAGGTGGAGCTTATGGGAGGTGACTAAGTCGTGAGAGTGAAGCCCTCATGAATGGAACTAGTGCTCTTATAAAAGAGATTCCCAGGCTGGGCGTGGTTACTCAAGCCTGTAATCCCAGCACTTTGGGATGCCGAGGTGAGAGGATTGCTTGAGCCCAGGGTTTCGAGACCAGCCTTGGCAACTTGGTGAGACCTCGTCTCTACAATAAATTTTTAAAAATTAGCTGGGTGTGGTAGCACACGCCTGTAGTTCCAGCTACTTGGGAGGCTGAGGAGGAAGGATCGCCTGAGCCCAATAGGTCGATGCTGGGGTGTCCATGAGTGTACCACTGCACTCCATCCTGGGCAAGGGAGTGAGACTCCAACTCAATTTAAAAAAAGAGAGATTTCCCAAGAGCTTTTTCACCATCTTTCTACCAGATGAAGATATAATGAGAAGAAGATGGCTGTCTGCAACTGGAACCAAATCAGCCAGAACCTTGGTCTTGAACTTCCCAGCCTCCAGATCTGTGAGAAATAAATGTCTATTGTCTAAGCCATCCAGAATAGGGTACATCATTATGACAGCCCAAACAGACTAAGGCATCATCTTAAAATGTCCATTCACAACTGAAAGTGGACTCTAGTCCACTTTATAAATAATATATACAAATATTACAAATCATATATACAAATACATACCTACCATTTTATTTCTTCCCCAATTTTGCATGTAACAATTCTTTGGGAGACTGAGTACTTTTTCTCCCTAGTTGCCAGTAAAGATATTCTCTGATATTAAGAGTTCTGCTATCAGAACTGATCATGAAGTAGAAAGATCCCCATGTGTAGTGAAAGACTCCATACATGGCTCTAGTTATACCACCCTGTATGGTTTATTTGCTAAAGAATCTCAATGTTTCAGACCCTTGGACTGACTAACTCAGGTTAAAGGAAAGAGCCAGAATTTATCAATGTCATATACAAAAAGCAGCAATTTTAAGTGTAATTTTTATTCAAAATGTTATATCTTTTGAAGCAATGCATGTGTACATTCATCATCCATTTCTAGCTTCCAAACTATACAATAATAATGTCATTTGCATCTATTTTTCAAGTTAAGAAACTGTTGTCACACTTGCTTCGAGGCCTACTCACAAGGTCTTAAAGGACTTCAGAAGCTAAAGGTCTATGAACCGGCCACCCCTCAGGCTGGAACCTTGATGGAACTTTCTAAGTAACAGTTGGAATGCTCTTCTTTAAAAATTGGATTCAGAGGAAAATTCGATTTAGGACTTTGTGTTTGGCATAGGGGCAAGCAAGTGTTGAGAAATGCTCCCTTGGCTTCCGTGAAGGCAAGAATATGGCCATCGGGAACCTTTTTTTAAAATACAAACAAACCTTTAATCTTCCTGTTCTATTCAATTTCCTTTTACACGGAGAGTGTGGGACGAGAGCTGCCTGTTTGAAGGAAATATAAGGAAATAATGAAGAAGAAAGGAAATAAGGTGCCTCTCAGGACTCTCTATTAGCTCCTATTCTTTATACAATGCATACAAAGACACGCACATGTGCGCGCACACACACACACACACACACACACACATTTTCTACCACCACTTCCCATTCCTGTACATAGCATTCATCCATATCCACTGTACCCAATACCTTTTCTTGACTTAGACCACTCACGCTAATTTTGCATTCCTGTCTTGTCTGTCTGCATTGAGAGTATATTTTCTGACCACCAACCTCTTCCTTGTCTCCTTATAGCAAACGTGGAGCTATAATATTGGCATTTCTTACTGCTAGATAGGACAATACTGGAGATGAACATACTTGTGCTTAAAGAGCAAATGACAATTAACACATTACTTATTTGTCATCAAAATTCTGAATCTGAATGTCCCATAACGCTAATAATCACTTTCTAGATGAGGACTGACATCTTCTGTGGCTCTTATACCTACAGAGAATGCCTTAGGACCGTTTATATGTGTAGAGTGTGACATTTTTGCATTTTTTATCCAGTTTAATCCTACCCCAACTCCAATTTTTAATACACTAGTTGATTTCATTTGCTAATGTCATTACCTAGCAATTCCAAACCTCTGCAGTGGGGAGAAAAGGAACAGTCCCTTTGTGGTAGTATATTTATCCTCACAGAAGATGAACTCGGCAGTGTTTGCCCATTACCTGTAGGGTTTTCTAGGAGGTCACTCAGGGATGTTGTTGTATTACTATAGTTCAGAAGGTGAAGGAAGCAGAGTTGGATGTCTGCCTCACTCCACTTTGTTACCAAAAAAGAGCCTGAGCTCTTGTTTCTCCAACATTGTTGAAGGACACGAGAGTTTCTACCTCCACATGTATTAAGCTTTCATAGAAAGTGATAAGTAAGGCATCTGAGTATGTTTCTGTGCTGTTATTGAGAGGGAGCAAAATCTAAAATTATAGCACTATACACAAATTATGCATGATTATTACAAAGTTCAGCAACACAAAACACACATCCCTAGCAGTGTCAATGAAAATCTTAGTGCATCTAAGAAACTGACACGGTTCCCTGGGATGCCTGTCAGTTAGAGAACTACATTGCCATTTTGGCAGGGACTGCCATGTTTCACATCTTAAATCACGTCATCTTTACCCACTCCCAACTGTAAACCATCTGCGGGGAAGGTGGGGAAATTTGCAAACAAATATATCCAAATGAGCTAAAGAATTAGCCACACGATTCTCTCTAGTGTCAGCATTGAAGAATGAAAAGTCTCACTACCAGGTATAAATTATGAGTGGTTTAGAAGCATTTTATGCACTCAGATGTCTCCAAGGATCTGAGAACAGTCAGGATGCATCAATGAATGCACTCATCAGATGTCTTTGCTTTGTCTCCTCAGCTCTACTCTCTGCCCTTCTCTTCCTTGTTTTCTGCCAGGACACTGCAAGTCTGGACTACATCAACAAGCCTACTATGCCCTCTCATTTCCATGCTGTGTTTGACCCATGGAGAGACCCATGAAGATCAGAGAGACAGGAGAGTGAGGGCTGAGTATTTATGCCTCTGGTTTCCTCTCTGCAGTTTTGTCTCAGGCTGGAGGCCTCCCTCAACCACCTTTTCCAGGTGGCAGATTCTGTGGCAACTCAAAGACTCACTAGCCTCTTCCTTATTCCAGTAACCATTGCCTCCCTTCGACCCTTGAGGCCTAGGAGTGGGAACAACTTGGTTGTTAAGAGTTACAAGTTACCGCACCATCCTTTGTGGCTCCCTTTTGCCAACTTTGCAAATAAATCCTCCTCAAATGATCTTTTCGTTGGGTGTGTCAACTGTTTCCTGTTAGAACCCTGACTAACACATTCATAGAATAGAGGGTCTGGATGTTTCAGGGCCTCTGAAAGACACCTAGGAGGCCATGCATACAGCAAAAGGGGGGTGGCAACCACTCACAAGATCACCATGGAGTTTTGGAACTGAGTTCCAGGGTGGGGAATGCTGGTAGGGAACAGCAGGGAGGGCTAGTCAAATTTTTGTAACTGATAATTTTCCACCACCGTGGTATACTTATTTACTGTTCCACAGGCAGGTGGAGAGAAGCTATGGAACCAAGAAAATGGGACTCAGTTTCTCACCTCATGCTCCTTTCAGGGGACTGTAGACTGAGCTTCTAAGTCCCTTCCTTGACTGAGCGCCTTGGGAAAGATACCTTAAGCCAGCTTTATTATTAAGAAATGAGTGACCTTTGGAACAATTGTTCCCCAAATCTTTTAAACTCTGTAGGAAAAGTCAAGCAATAAAAAATTATAGATTGATAAGTTTAGGGTAAAGGGATGGTATTTAAACACTCTTAGGAATTTTGCCCACGCATTTATGTAAATGAAGAAACATCAAATTAGCTAATAGTACCAGATGTTCTCTTAATAACACTGCAATAAAAAATTGCAAAAGATCATCTGGGTCAACCTGCCACCTATAGGTAGGAGCATGTTTATTCTGTTAAATTTTACCTACTCTAGAAGGTCTTCAGGAAAATGGCAAGATAACAGTCTTTAATACTTATTGTTGAAGTCTGCTTTGCAACAGAAATAGTTAACAGTTATTTTTGTAACAGGCTGTATAAGTGGTGACTATGGGATTGACCAGATCAACATCCAATCTCTAATAGAATGTTTTTCTTCCTGTCTCGCCCATCCAACATTGGAATTCAGGAACTAGACACCTGCCTCATGTTTAAAAATATATATATTGTGTCTAGGTTGATGAGAAAATGTCCTGGGAGGAATTTCTGAAACTAGTACATAATCATTTTGGTGCCTCTGTTTGATCTGTCCATAGATCATCTTGGCTAGATTTTATTACACTGTATGTCTAATGTTTATACAGATATAGCACATTATTACTAGATTGTGAAAGTATTTTCTAAGTTAAGTAAAGATTTTGTTTTATCATGACATGTGAATCCAGGGATCTGGTGTCAGGCTATGACTCTGCCACCTATCACTTTTACCTCAGGGGTTTGTCACCTCTCTGTCAGGGCTTTGGTGCGCTCATGAGGGGATAGAAGCAGATGATAACTAATGTCTTTGTCATTATTATTATTATTATCTGAACATAGGAAGATGGAGTATTCCAGATATAAGCCAGGATTCTGCTGAAAAAATTCTGCATAATAAATAACTCCAAAACTTAGTGGCTTATAACAATTAGCCTTTATTTCTGGCTCAAGGATCTGAGGATTAGCTGTAGTTCAGTTGGGCTCAGCTGGCCTCAGCTCCAAGCTTCAACTTGAGTTCAAATTTGTTTCACATTTCTCTTCATTCTGGGTCCAGTGACAGGCCCAGAAGGCATGTTCTTCTTATGACTTATGACAGAAATTTTTTAAAAAAGAGTGAGTGGAAATACACAATACCTCCTAAGGCTTCAGCTGGGAACTGATACTCTTTCACGTCTATCTACATTCTTTTGACTGAAGAAAGTCATATGGCCAAGACCAAAGTCAATGAATCAAGGGTATATAATCTACTTACTCTTCTGAGAGGAACTGCAAAGTCACATGCCAAAGGGTGTGGATGTGTAATTTTATATAAGAAAGGAATTAAGAATTAGGAACATAAATCTACTATCTCATTGGCCATTGAGCACAGTGTATAATCTCTAAGCTCTCCAGTTCTGATTGGTATGTTCCCTTCCTTCCCACATGTATGGCAGTAAACCCACACATCATCAGTGAACTTTACTAGCTAAGCGAGTCCCAGTTCTTTAGGAAGGGTCTACTGGTTTTCTGAAAGTAGGCAGTCTGGTATTGGCCAGCCACTCCAAGACAAAGCTGTGTCAGCATCAGTGGTCTGAATCAGATAGGTATTTGCTGAGGGCTCACATTTATCTACATTCAAGACAGCAGAGAGCTATCTTCAGACATTTTATTCACTCTGATGAAGCCCTAATGATTCCACAACAGTCTTTAGGTTCTCTGGTAAAATAGATTTCTTAGGTCCTCTCGAAAGTTCTCATATAAGAAATTCAATAGAAAACTGCAGAAGTTTCTCCAGTGACAGGCCCAGAAGACTGGCAGGGTTGTTGACTGCCAGAAATGCAAATCACCAGACTTACATCAACAAAAATCAGAAATTTCATCTCTCACTAAAAATCTAGTGAGTCCTCGTGAAATCTGATCTTATTCTTACTTTCTTGGAGATTCGCATCCAAGTCTGATTTAGGAAAATCACCAAGTTACTTTTCTCAGAGATGACAGACCCCCATGGAGTATTCTCTTGCTTATTCTCATTTTGACCCTTAGAATAATGGGTTGTAAAGGAAATGTTGGAACAATTTGAACTCTAGCTGTGGACTGTACAAGGGGAACTCATATCTGTAATTTTAATTTTTTTACATGCAATCTGCCAACACATTTACCCATAATGTAAATTTACTTGGGTTAGGTTTAAAAATTGAGTGTTTTGACAAACTTTAAAACCTGCAGGGACATCACTTTGTCATTAACTCAGATTAAGAAGCCATTAATGAAAGAAAGAGTAGGAGAGAAGAAGCAGCTCAACTTGTATCTTTCTTTCGAGTCTCAACCCAGGAAATGCATTTCCTTCAGATGGCAAGATCTCCCTTCTGTGGACAGTCATTCACCAAACCTGTGAAAAAGCATCATGGGCTGTTTCCAGGCTGAATCGCAGCTATGACTTCATCCAGCTGCCTCACTGTCAGATCAGACAGCTTCAGTCAGATGGACTTGCTGGCCAAAAAAGAGGAGAAAGCCTCCTACCAACAAGCTACTGGCCTTGGTCCAACCTGGTCATATCTCAATAGTGATGCAGGCTTAGAGCTACTCCTGGAAAAGAGGCTGTCTCCAAAGGATATGAAATGAGCTCAAGCATGAAATAAGACTAGAACAGAGATGTGATTCTGTTTATGTGACTACTTTAATTAATATCCTTTCTAGAAGCCATTTCTGTATACTCTGTTGATGAAAATTAATATTTTTAATGTTGTAAGATAAAGTTAGTAAGAAACCAGATTTTGCTTTCAAGAGGAAATGGAGATTTAAAAAGGGAAATGTGCAAAGTCAGTCTTTGCCCCAAAGGCGAATTTTAACATTCTTTTTTTAAATTTTATTCTAGAATTGTGGGATTCATTTTGAAGATTTGCTACATAAGTAAATTGCGTGCAGGTGAGATTTGGGCTTCTAGACAATGGGCATTGTGGGTAATCATCATATTCAATTCTACCAGAACGGTCCTGGAAGAATCATTCCCACTGATTAGTTAGTCCCTTTTAGAGATTTAGTCATTAATGTTTTAGAATATTTAACTATTATAAATCTTATTATTTAAAATTTTATCTAGATATATGGGAATAATATTCTTCACAGGCAGAAAACAGTAGAAAGAAACTTCATACCATACTAGTGATCCTGTGTTAGTTATTATGACTGTGCAACAAATTATCCCAACACTTAGTGGCTTAAAACAACAATATTTTTTATCTCCCGCTTTCTATGGATCAGAACTCTGGGTATGGGTTAGATGGATCCTCTTACTCAGGCTGCCTCACAAGACTGCAATCAAGGTGTTGGCCAGGGCTGCAGTTTCATCTGAACGCTCCACTGAAGAACATCTGCTTCCAAGCTCACTCACATGGTTGTTGACAAGATTCAGGTCCTCACAGGTCATTGGATTAAGGGTCTTTGGTGATCACTGGCTCTTAGATGGAGGTCTTTTTCAGTTCCTTGCCAAATAGTCCTCTCCAGAGGACAGCCTACCACATGGCAGCTTTCTTCCTCAAAAACAAGGACTCCAAAAGAAAGAAATCATATAAGAAACTACAAGCAAAAAGGAAGCCAGTCTTTTTGTAACCTAATCTCAGAAGTGATATCCCATCACCTTTGTTGTATCCCATTTCTTAGAAGAATGCTGCTGAGTCCAGCTTCACTCAAGGATGTAAATCTGGGGAGGCAAGCTGGTCGCGGTGGCTCAGCCTGTAATCCCAGCATTTTGGGAGGCTGAGATAAGAGGATTGCCTTAGCCTGGGGGTTCGAGACCAGCCTGGGCAACTTGGTGAGACCTCATCTCTACAATAAATCACAAAAACTAGCTGGGTGTGGTGGCATGCGTCTGTCATTCCAGCTACTTGGAAGGCTGAGGCAAAAGGATCACCTGAGCCCAGGAAATCGAGGTTGTGGTGGCTGTGAGCGTGCCACTGCACTCCAACCTGGGCAACAGAGTGAAACTCTGACTCACACACACACACACACACACACACACACACATGCACGCATGCACACACACACAGATTCCTAAGCCCAACAGGTCAAGGCTGCGGTGGCTGTGAGCATGCCACTGTACTCGAGCCTGGGCGACAAAAGTGAGACTCCAACTCAAAAAAAAATATGAGGCAGCAGAGACCATTGCAGGGCAGTTTAGAGGCTGGTTAACACAGATCTTTTAGCCATTTAATAAAATATAGCTTGAGGTACAGAAAAAAAAATTTAGACAAACATTCTAGAACTTAGAACATAAATGTATGCTGTCCCTATTGAACTAGGCAACTTAGAAAGCTCTTACTATTTCAATAATGCCATCTTTATTCAAACTTTTTTTCAAATCAATTTTCAAAATTATTTTTCAGAGTTGCCTTAAGTGCCTGTGGCATGTTCTTTGCACTCTCTCGATTTCACCCAGACCAAAATTATAGCCATTTTTTTTTCTTGCAGGTGGATTTGAATAATGGAAAGAGCTAAGAGTCATTCAGATAAATGCAGTTAGTGATCAAGGTTGGCAATGCTGTCTTTAGTCTTGGCTTTTGTAAGCATGAAATAAAAAGACTGATTTCCTTATGTGGCTCATAAATTGGCCTCAAAGGCAGTGTCTGGAAAGAATTATTTTGATTTAACCTTCATTTGGATGCTTAAAACCTAATATTCATCTGAAGATTTTTCAATCTGCATCCTTCATAGCTATGGCTTATGTGTTTACACCTTTTCCTCTGCATCTGATATTTTAGGGCAAATGGAAAGTAGAGGGCATGTTGGGTTGTGTTGAGACAGAAAGGGGCACTTAGAGAGACCCAGAGTCCCCCAGGTGGGCTCCAGGGTACACACTCCCTCATAAACAGACAGGATGCTTTGACAGTAGTATGCACTTGAATTATCCATGTGTGCACTAAGACCCTTTTCAACTTTGCAGTTAAAGTCAGTATGAGACTGATAGGACACCCCTACACCACAGAACCCCTTCTAAGAACACCCACAGTCACTAACCTTAACCTGGTTTGGAGGAGAGGGGAAAGAGTGATATTACATCACAAGTGAAGGGCGATTATTTTCTAGGGACCCCCCCCCCAATCGCAATCTTCAGGATTACAAACTGTTAATGAGCAGACTGTTTCCTAGTTGTTAAAATAAATGCCTGCAATTTTGTCAAACTGAGCATAACTCTGATTTCCATAAATTACCATTTTCCTAGGTCCAGAAAAAGAGGTGAAAGGTTGGGTACTAGTTCCATGTTGACCCTTCAGTCTGTGCAAAATGACCTTGAACTCCATTTTTCCCATACCCTCTGGCCACTCCTCCCCACCTTCACCCTTCTCTCCCTTTCCTCAAACCTGACGAGCAAGGCTATGACCTTGATACTTCTGATAATGACTCCCTGGGAAAGACAATTGCATTATTACTCCATGTTAAAGAAACCCTCATAAACAATGGAAGTATTGCTGCCCACACTCATGGCAAAAAAACTTCTGAGTATAACATGTTTTGCCTTCATAGAACTAAGGTAACTGGATGATCTTAGTAGGTTTTGATTTCTGGATTCTTTTCTGCACCACTTCACTTTGGTGATGACCTCTCCTGCTCTTCAGAGACCAGATTGTCTCACTTTTTGGTGGTAGACGGTCACTTTGGTGACCTCTGATAGACTATATCTCCCTGTATTTATGCCCTCATGTAGTTCCCTCCCACAATAAATCTGAGTTTGGCCATGGGCTATACGCCCTGCTTTGGACAATGGGACATTAACAAGCATGTTGCAAGTTAGAGGCTTAATATATGCTAGCACTCTGGGGCATGTCCTCCTTGGAAGCCTGTTGCCATACCATAAGGAAGCCTAGGTTAGCTACTGAACATTGAAAAGCCACACACAAGAGAAACACTAGAGGATGAGAAGCCAGCTTGGATGGTCCCAGCCCAACCAAGCTCCCAGGCTAAATGTGGTCACATGTGTGGTCTCAGCTATGTAACATGACCCCAACTGAGTCCTGTCAATCCTAAAAATCATGAGAAACAGTAAATTGTTGTTTTACACCAATTTTTGAAGTGACTTGTCATGGGGCAGAAGATACCTAAAACGCTCTTCCTTTCCTTTTCCAGCAGCAAAGCAAAGTGGAAGACAATTGTCTTTACACTTGAGAATTGATTGCCTACTTATAGGTGATCTGAAGGCCGATAATATGTTGTCTCAGCCAGTAACTTCTGTCAGCATTTCAAATTGTTGATTGGAGGCAAGGCCATTCAGGGAACAGGCCCTTCTTACAGAGGTATAATGAAAAGCGGACTTAGTTGCAACTTCTAGAATTCCACTCTGGGAAGCTGCCAAGAAGAGAGGATCTCTTGTCCCTCAAGTCATCCCTTCCCCCCTTACTTTTTCTACTGACCAAGACCTATCCTTTATTTCTCTGACTATTCAATCTTTTCATCCATTTAGTATTGTCTATTGTGTTCAAAGATGTTCTGCTGGCTATCTTCTCAATTTGCTCTTCGAGGTACATGTTTCTCCTTTCTCGTTCCTTCTCTGTGCCCTGAGGTTGACCTCTATTGCATCACCTGCACTCACCAGACCTCTGGCTTCTGGCTGAGTTGGACAAGAAGTCAGAGGGTTGGAGAAGAGAGGACAGAAAATGCATCCCAACCCTACCCTGCCTCCCTGCAAGCCACAATTTTCTTTCTCAACATGTTGCCTCTCTCCCACAGCTATAGCTCTGCCTGGGTTCCAATAAGAGTGCCGCCCCACTCCCACCCCTTTAAACCTGAGTGGTAATGGCTTCCTATTTTTGTTAGTCTCTGGGGCACATCACCAACCCTGGATGGCTCCCTTAACCTGTCTACAATTCTATAAAGGAACCTTTTCTCTTCAGTCACCCTGTGAGTGTGCCATTTCTTGAAGGACCCTGACTGATAAAGAAGTTAAAGAATACACAAACTGTATTTTAAAACAATTTTTAAATTTCTTATTAATTAGAAATACGTATAACTGTTTATAATATCTTCTAACCTACATAAAGCCATGATTCCTCCTCTTGCTGAGTTGATATTCCAGTCAAAAGTAAAGGGGCACAATGATATAGGAGCAAAATGACAGCTTCTTTGTGTTTCAAGGGGTAAAGAAGATGGGTCTCTGTGTCTGAGACTGAGTCCCTAGACCTGGGAAGTGGAAGGGTATCTGTAGTTCTGTTGGGGAGTGGATGCCTGAACCTCATCTAGCTGGGGGATTGTGCTCTCCCAATGGGTCACAGTGACCTGGAACCAGCAAAATTTCATTCTAACAGATCCAGCAATGACAGGCAGACGGAGGGGACCGGGACCCTCAGGGGGTTTTGAGGAGCCCAGGAAGGATGGCAGCTATGCAGTAGCAGCTGACTGACACCAGGAGTGGCCCTCAGGTGTCCAAGAGAACAGATTGTAAGCAACTGATGGGGTATGAGGGACAGTTGACACAGAAGATGCTGGGCCCCTTGCCAATCTGGTTCTTACATCCTTTTAAATTTAATTTTGAGAAAGAAGATGTAATGGGACTGGATCCCTGAGGGTTGCAGAGTGGATTTTGGAGAACTACTTTGTACTGACAACATTTCCAGTTATGGCAATGTTAATGGCTTTATTTTAAAATCTCTTTCACATCAAATAAGATTCTCCAAATACATAGTGAATCATCTAGAATCTCTTCTGCAAGTCACAAGCCAATCTAGAATAGGAGGGTATAAATTATACAGCTCAGTTGAGATCAATGGTATAATCAAGTCCAGCCATGGGTAGTTGATGAACAAAAGAAAAGTTCAATTTCTGGAAGCTGTTTTTTGCTATGACTTTCATGTGTTACACAGAGAACCATATTACAGAGAATTTGAAGATACTGCTAAATTTTGGGATAACTGAGAGAATAATGCCTCTAATATATTCTTTCTCATTCTCTAAGAAGAGAGAAGGAAGGAGGGGAAAGGGGGGAAAGAAAAGAAGAAAGAAGTTGTTAAAAAACTACAAATGATTTTTAATAGGGAGGTTTCAAAAAATGTATCTAGAAAAATGGCCACATCCTCCCAATGTGCAGTATAGCAAAAGAATATGGACTTGAATAGCTGGTAAGATGGTTCTACTCCCACTATCTCTCTCATCCCACAATCACTTCCATAAAGGCTTGAATCATGATTATTAAAAAAAAAAATCCATACTACAAATTAGAACTTTCAACCAGGAAACAGGAAAAGAAAATTTAAATCTATAGTAATAGATATGTATATAGATCAGATAGTGTGCATATATTATCTCCTTGAATCTTTGCAGCAATTCTAGGTAATCGATATTACCTCAATTCTACAAATAAGGAAACTGAGGCATGGAGAAGTTCAGTGAAATGCTTAATGCCTCATGATCAGAAAGTAGTGAGGCTGGGATTTGAGCCTACGTTCATGCTTTTTCAACTACTCTACCCTGCTTTCTAAACTGAAAAATGCATGTGTGAGGAAGCGGGAATCCAGTAATTAGCAATTTTTTAAAGTTTGTTTATGCAAACTTATGGACTTTTTTTCCCTTTCTTGCCTGTTTGATTTCTTGCTTTTTAATTTTTTTTATTATTCACTTATTTAGAGACAAGATCTTCCTCTGTCACCCAGGCTGGAATGCAGTGGCACAATCATAGCTCACTGTAGTCTCAAACTCCTGGGCTCAAGTAGTCCCCCCACCTCAGCCTCCCAAAGTGTTGGGATTACCAGCATGAGCCACCTTGCCGGCCTGGACATTTTCTTTAAAAAAAAAAAAACTTGCTATTTTGTTTACTGATATTAACTCCAACTCTATATGAGTTTAAAAAGTGGATTGTTCACCACAGACAAAAGTTTAATTAGGAGTAAAAACAGTAGATTTGAGGGAAGGAGTCTTGTCTCACCAGGTTAGTTTGGTAATCCAACCAACCCTCTCTGTTTCATCTTTTCATTCCTTGATGGACTCTTAGAAGGCAAAAGTTTTGCTTCATTTCAATTAGTTTTGAGAAATGATTTTAGTGCCTGTGCATCAAAGCATTAACATTTAAATCTGAAGAAAAAATAAATGGTTTGGATATTTATGCAATTCTCTAACACATTTGGTATGAATTCTGGAACAAAAAGCACCTCTTCTTGCTAAAAAAGCATATGGATAAAATTTGAAGATGCTAATTTATATTGAGTGTGAAAATAAATAAACTCCCAGCATGTCATGAGCTAGGTTGCATTTTTTCCTCTACTTCTCAGATGGAATCTACCCTGTTCTAACCCGGTCCACCACTGTAGATGTGACTTGATCTATCTTTGCTACCTTTCCTTCCAGAGACACAGAGAGAAACTATCCATAGGGCCCAAGGGAATTTGTCCAGTATGCTCAGGGCGTATAAATCTGTGCCAGATCAATAAAGAAAGAGGGAAAAAAGGAGGTCAAATGACTGAAAATGACAAAGTGTCATATGCTAAACCTGGTTCACCCCTGGTCTATTCCTTATTTTCTATAAGATATTAGCCCATGACCTTTGCTATGGAAACTGGGTCACTGTGGTAAGGCGGATTTTGAATGTATTATTCATTTCCAATAATATTTCGAGCAGGTTACTGATGTTTGTGCCACAAGAATCTGCTGCTGAAAGTGAAATGCTAGTTTCTTCTGGGTAATTTCAAGTAGATATAAGCAAAAATTTATTTATTCATGTAAATCAAATTACAGGTGTGAAAATGAAGCTGTGGGACTCTAGGTGCATGTTAACGAGTATTAATGTCTGAGGAAAACAGTGTCAGTTTATTTTTTAACATATGTTTGACTTTAAAAGCTGCGAATGTGGGAAAACTCACAGAATGCTAGCATGTGTAAATGTGGCAAGATTCGCAGTCAAAGGAGACCGGGGTGATGAAGCTATTGCAGTGGCATCCTGTTGCTGATCTCCATCCCACGTTCAGCTTAAAAGCAGCTGCCTGAGGGTGATACAGAATATCAGGAAAAATATGTTCAGTTCTATGGGAGATGCAGAATTAAATCCACATCACAAACCTATATTTGCAAGAGTATGATGTCTGGAGCCAGTGTCCGGTGGTGTGTCGGCTAATGTTTAACAACCATCCTTCCAGGAAATAAAAAATCCTGATCTGTAGCGGTTGCCAATTTCCATGGTATAAAATACTCCCACCATAAACAATTTCAAGCTACCAACCTGATCTCACTGAATGCAGAGTTAGGAAGAAATGTGAAGCTGGCTTCAGCACACCACTGAGTGTAACCCTTCCTTCCTCCAACTTCAAATGCTCCATTTGAATTGGCCACACTCCTGAGTGACATGAAACTGACGAGTTTCTGTTTCACAAGGAAAAATGACAGATCAGTCCTCTAGGTGTTTGCTCACACTGGCTCTTCTGCCTCAAACACTTTTCCCTATCCATCTTCATCCAGGTAAGCCCTACTCATCCTTCACGTCAGCTGTAGAAGTCTTCCTTCATTCCCGAACCCAAAACTAGTTGAGGTTCTTTTCCTACAACTCAAGGGTTCCTGCCCAAATACCATTCTGTTTTAAGAATATGTTTACTGCTCTGGGAGCTTCTTGAGAGCAAGGCCATGTCCACTTCATCTTAGCATAGTACCGAACACAGACTTAGGGGGATTAATAAATATTTATTTACTAACTGAAGCAGGGAAGGAGGGAGAGAAAACGTGAAGGATAGACCTTGAATTACCATCCTCAAGCTGCCTCTGTCAAGAAACACAGCTAAGCAGTTGATAGAGTCACAAAAACGGTGCGATTTTAATGTGCTAATTTATTTTATCACTTTGATTACAGAGCATTTATTAGCCATCTAGTATTTCCATGAGGACTGCATAATATAGCTTTTGACTGAGACTCCTGATTTGAACTCAGTTCCTTCATTTACAAGCTCTGTAACTTTGAGACCAACTCTGTATTTTCTCTGTGCCTTAATTTGCTCTTCTGCTAGGTAAGGAGAATTGTGGTACGGAGCTCACAGAGTGCAGGAAAAGAGGAAACTTAGCTGAGTGTTCAGCTCATAACCAGTCTAATAAATGTTAACTAGTACTGATAAATTGTTGTTCTCTATATTTTCTGTCAATTGATTTGTTTAGCCAGGGGGAAAAAATGAAATCCCCAAGCCATAAACACCTACTCAGGAAAGCCATGTACATATGAACAACCAGTTAGTTCTTCCTTGCCTTTCCCGTTGCCTGTCCGCCCCCTGTGACTGTTCTGGTAAGCAAGTTCAGTGACTTGGGATGAAGGAAGGCCTGGTGTCACAGGCACCAGAACCAACAGTACTTAACCACCTCCCCGCTTCTTGTTTTTGAGAGATTATGTTCATTTCAGTTCATTCTATCTTGAGCCACTTTGCTCTACTTCTTTGTTCCTCTTTGCTTTGTCTCTTTCTGTTGCTTCACATAATCTCGGTTTATTTTTCCCATCTTTTTCTCTCTCTCCCGTTTGTGAGCTCCAAATACCGCCTTCACACCAGTCGTGCATTGACATGAGGGAGACAGGAGGTGAAATAAAGCAAAACAGAAAATCGTTATAATTAACCTCTAGAGGCCTTTAAACAAACCTGGAAGATCTCCAATCACCCTTTACCCTTTCAAATGCTTCCAAGCATGCATTTACCCCAAACCCCAGAATTCTAAATCATTAAATACAACACATGTATTTTTTAATGTTTTTCTTTAATAACTCGTTTTGCAAAAACTTTGTTTCCAACTAACTGTAGATTATTTGTGCCATCATATTCCTACTAAAAATGTTCTGCTAAAAATATTCCAGCATAATTTGAATTAAAATGTGCATTATTGGTGCTGGGGTTTTGGGGGGTGGGGAGGCCGATGCAGACTAACCTAGAAACCTGAATAGCCCAATAAAATTGCTCCTATAAGAGAATATGCCACAACACAACCTGTTCATACATTTAGAACTTTTTGTCTATGTTGTTGATTAAGTAGTTTAGATTTCAGGTTTCTTTTGTTGCTCAGTGTCCTTTTTAGCCCCAGGGGAGCCTGGGCAGAGAGAGATTACCCCAATCACCACATACACACCAACACATACATGCTCAAGGCACCGCCCTTTCAAGCGGCATGTGCCTTTCTAACAAGGAAACAATCCTTTGCTTTTGTAAGACAGTCTATTCAAAATGTGTGCAGAGTGAGTACAGCAGGACCCAGCAGGCTGTGTGTTTTTGCCGAAAATCGCTATGTTGATACTAGACACAAAGCTTATCTGCTTTGCTCAAAGAAGCATATTTCTGAGCTTTTGTTAGATTGGATGACAATCAACACGGGGACTCTACATCAACTCACTATGAATGCTGTTTAGCTGAAGAACCAGTTGTTGGGAGGGGATCTACTCTTTAGAAGTCCAAACTGAGTTCAACTATTTCTTATCCAGTGACACTTAAATTTGTCATTAAAAACCCCTTATGACTCCAAGTATATAGTTATTATATAAATGATATGGTCACTATATTAAACTAAGACATATTGATAAGCTGGCAAGGTCTTTATAAGGAATGACATCCTGGGATGTCATATCTAATGGCAGTTACTTAGAGAAGAAGCATTTCCTTAGACCAGAAGCCAGACCTGAAAGATAAGGTCCTAGGTAGGTAGAGGCAACTTGATATGTACAGTCTTGGTTATACAAAAATCAAGTTATCTTGGCCTTTGGAATGGGTGATAGGCAGGGCTACGAAACACAGTTGAACAGGTTGTTCATTGCACAAAAGTACCTGGCTGAGGAAGTAAATAAAAACTGTAATCCAGGTTGCCCTCTGCTCTCTAAGACAAGAACCTGCAGGGCTACATCTGCCCAGAGAGGGCACCTTTGTTAAGTTCACACAAAGATGTTTTATAAATTAGCCAAGGTCCCAGGTTAAAAGTTTCATGAGGGCACCGGCCACATGGCAACAGCAACACAGAAGTAAAAGGGTCAGACAATATCTTGACAAGTTGGGCTTGAGGACACAAATTCCAACACAGCACATGAAAAACTATATGGGCTAAAAACTCTGAAAACATGCTGCCCAAACCAGGGTCAAAAAATATTTTGTGAACCTTCTACCACTATCTCTATTTATTTCCTCTTGTTTTTCCTTAGAATTATATAAATCTTTTACAAGAGTTTCAGTTTTTGTTGACTGTGTTTAGAGGAACCATGGGAAAGGTTTTGTTTGATGTTTGGGTCACACTATTGCAGAATCATCTATCCCCAGGACCTCAAAAAGATGATAATGAAAGAAATTAGAACTGCCTACCTTCATTTCCACTCTCCTACCAGAGGGCTTTACAAAGATCAACCTATTTGGAAATCCTTTGGTCTAATTTCCCTTTAATTAGAAAAAGTTAGTAGAATTTCTTTGTCTTTTGGGGGTGCAGATGCTGAGGACCTTCTGGCCAACCCCATGGTTGATTCTCTTTGGGGGGAACAAAGGAAATTGTCCAGAAAGAGACTGATAAAATACTACTTTCTGCTTTTTATCGGATCTTCAGGGAGTTCCATAATATGGTAACTTTAATCTCAGCCTCTTAAAAGAAAAATCAGGAGCTCACTGTAGCAACCATTTGAGTAGGAAGCCATCTGTTTGGGTGCTTTCTCCTCATAAAGTTGTGAAAAAAATTTTTGGCCCTTTCTATCACTGTTGAGGCTTCCAGCAGGGCCTGAAATCTTCACACAGTTGGCAAGCAAGTGAACAGAGTCAACTGTCGATCCCTTCAGCACTTAGAGGACTTGCCTTTTTTCTTCACCATTAGACAAGGATATCACATGAGATGGCCCCTAAAAATGTTCAGAAATTTCAGAGATGAAGCTGGATTGCCTGTCTTGTCAAAAAATACCTTCAATTGCCAATGTACAAATTCTCTGGAGTTGGTAAGAACTGCCTTTAACTCTCAATACGTTGCACTAAGACCAGAGAAAGAGCAATACCTTGGTCTGTACTGGACATAAGCTATGTGTGCTTATGGCCTGGGGAAATCCCAAATCTCCCCTGATATCATTACTTTCCACTTATTTTGTATTTTTAATTTTTAAAATTAAAAAAAATTGTGGGGAAATACAAGTAGCATGTAACTTATCATCTCAACTATTTTTAAGTGTATAGTTCAGTGACATTAAGTACATTCACATTGCTGTTCCACCAATCTCCAGAACTCTTTTCATCTTGCAAAACTGAAACTCTATACCTATAACAACTCCTTGTTTCCCTTCCCCCAGCCTCTGGCAACCAGTTCTCTACTTTCTATCTCTATGACTCTGACTACTCTGGGTACTTCATGTAGGTGGACTCATACAATATTTTTCCTTTTGTGTTTGGGTTATTTCACTTAGCATGATGTCCTCAAGGTTCATCCTTGTTGTAGGTGTCAGAATTGTCTTCCTTCTTAAGGTTGAATAATATTGTATGTCTGCACCACATTTTGCTTATCCATCCAGCCATTGATGAACACTTGGGTTGCTTCTACATTTTGGCTATTGTGAATAACGTTGCTAACAACATGAGTATACAAATATCTCTTTAGAAATCTGCATTTAAGAAGTGGAATTGCTAGATCATAAGGTAATTCTATTTTTTGCAGAACGATCATGCTGTTTTCCATAGTGGCTGCATAATATCACTTTCCATTTAGACCTATGCATCTCCGAGTACCTTTCAGGAGTTTTCACTCATAAAGATGGAAATGACCATCTTGGTCTTTTGCAACAGTCTTTCCTTCTTTCCCCATCCTCCATCAAAAGCAGGGCACCTTGGCAGAAAAGATTATTCCGATTAGCCTCAATGACAATTTTGTTTCTTGAATTGGGAAAAAGATGTTGAAGTCCCCTTAATGGCATATTAAGGTCAATTTATGTTTTCTTTTATTGAAGGTATTTTGACAAAGACTATTCACTGAAGACAAAGTTACTGAAGTATTGGTGACTTTATATGATTTTGCACTTATACAATGATTGATTTCATTTCGGGTTCACAAAAGACATCAGTCCTAAGTAACTATAGTGGCTATTATTTTCTGATAGTGGAGGGACTGAGATACAGAACATTTAAATTACTTGTCCAGGAAGATCCTGGATGCAGTGGCTGAGCCAAGAAGAAAAGTCTATATAGTCTGTGGTCCCCTGCCTTAACCTCCAACCTGCACTTGTTCTAAAGAGCACAGTAGATCCAGGGAGGGCCATGGGTCCCAGAAGCTGCACTTTGAGAGACTGACAGGTTAGCCAGGTCTAGCTGAAGAAAACAAGCAGCATTTGACATTGGGCTTACCCTACTGAGGACAGGAAGAGTCTGAAGTTGGACAACATAAAAAAGCTTAAGGGAGGTTATTTTCTAGTGAGAGTAGCAAGGCAGAAGTAACTCTCTGGAAGCTATTAGAAATGAATAAGAAAGCTAAACTAACTTCAGTTAACAAAAGGATGTTCCTTAAATCCTGCTTCCTCAGTTAAGACACATGTATGAGGGCTTGGAGACTACCGCCAACCGATGAAAAGTCACAGGCGCATCTTGGCTTCTAGAAGCAGTCCAGTCTTGTAGGAGTAAACATGAGCGATATGGATCAGCAAGGCAACAAACATCTGAGGGGCCCGGTGAGCACAGACCCTGGTTCTAACAAAAGACTTTTCATCCTGTGGTTTAAGGGGGGTATGCACTACTCGCTAAGGGATTTAGTATAATTTATTTTATTTGCCTACAGCATCCCTATATTCCAGTGTTGTGCATTTTCTAGAAAGGAATATGTGCCCAACTTCATTAACATTTGCTTATTTTCTGTGACATGATGGTAATTTACAGTGATGCAGTGGAGCAAACACTCTTTTCTCACAGAAACACTGCATAAACAGAGCTGTTAATCTTCCAAACAAACATATCGTTCTTTCCATTGGATGTCTCTGGAAAATGTTCAACCCAGTTGGGGTCATGTGGGCTTAGGAAAAGTTGCAAACTGGGTAGACCTTGTCCTTTCAGTGGTCATGCAGAAATTAGAGATTGAGGAAAACAGATGGGCTTTTCCAGATTTTGTCTGTTGTATATTCCCTGCATATACAAACAACGAGAGAATGTTTTAAGTGATTAATTTCTATGAGGGCATTGGGCCACATGAGTCCATTTCTGGTACATAGATCACCCATAAAAGACAGACACCAACAGAAGAAATTCTTATTTTTAAGGAGATTTTAGGAAAAGTTTCTTTGGTCCTGTGAGAAGTCTGAACAAAGCCAGTCCTAGAGCACTGGAGATGGTGGCCTGGGGCCTCTGGCACTGGAGTGACTCAGGGGACATGAGAGGGGAGCAAAAGAAGGTAGCTCTATCGGCTGGGGCTAAAAATAGTTGGAGACATAGGCAATTGTGACATCTTCTCATGACTCATCTCCAAGGCCACGTGGGTGGTACTGTTTCTTCCCTCGGATGCATCCCTCCAAGCTACAGGCTTTTTTGTGGTTTTAATCTACTTCGAGGCTGTCTGAGGCCTATTTTCGCCTCATGTTAAGGTAATAAAAATGCTGTGGTTGAAGGGTAGAGAAAAAAAGGAGGAAAGGAGTACATACTTTGTCCTAGAGTTTAAACACTCTGCCCCTGAGTCATCTTTATTTTTTTAGGTCACATTCTGTCATGTATTGTATGATATATGGCATATCCTAGAAGACTATCCAAAGGGCTTCAGATCCTACTCTCTATGAAAATGTTGCATGGGCAGTTACCTGACTGACCATAAAGTAGTAAATCTGGAGCAGTAAATTGGTTACATTAGAATGACTCACTCTACAAAAGCCTTTATTTAGCAAAATGTATAGCCATAAGAATGATGGTGGCCTTGTCATAAGTCTAGAATTTGTCACAATCCTACAGTGCATTGTTAATTGCTTCCCAGCTTGGGGTAAGCCAAGCTTTCTGTATTTATTATTTTTTTAATTGAAGCCCAAAAAAGACAGAAAAAAGAAAAGCAAAAGGCATTCAGTGAAACATACAAGATGAGACACACAGGATTATAAAAGCCTGAGGAAATACTGGTATGTCACTAAATGGATCTACAACTCTTCCTTTTTCTTCTTATTTTAAAGACGTTCCCCTAACTTTGTAGTGATTGCATTTGATGTATGTTCATGAAGTTCAAAGGGAAAAGCATCTGTTTTCTCCAAATTACTTTTCTACTCTCCCTCATCCCAGAACGTATTTACATCTCTAGCTTCACGAAATTCCTGACACTCTACATGGGATGAGGATTAGTACTGACTCAGTCTGGCAGGTAGGCTGGGGGTGCCATCCCAGGTGTTCCCCACAGCACTGTGTACAGCAAGATTTGGACTCTCCCCAAGGTGAGGAAGACACAAACTACTCCACAGAATCTCCAGGCCAGCGGTTCTCAGCTCATGCTTAAAGGCCACACATCTCTGTGTTCTGATTTTCTCTTCTCACTGACTTTGTTTTCCTTACTGGCCCAGTCCATCCAATGAAGGCCAGAATAACTTTTCTTGAGTCAGCCAAAACCACTTTCCAAGGAGAAAATCTCATGAAAGATAGCTCCAACAACATGGGTGCCTTCTCCCTCCCTTGATTTCATTGGGGCACAGAGAAGCTATTAGTGACCTGAGCCATCCCCAAATGGGAATCAAAATAACTAACTTGTCAGGGAGGAGAGTCTGACTGGGGGTCAGCATGCTCTTTATATTTTGGCTCCTAAGTGCTGTTTGGTCTCTTTGTGCTCTGTGCCAATTAGTCCATCATGGTATGTAGCTTATGAAGAGAACACACGCGTAAATCTAACTGGAAACCAGAATACGGCATGACCATTTGATTATGGGAAAAATCGATTTGATTTATGAGGTATTACGACCCAGCGAGCCATATTGTACTTTCTTTTCTGTGCTGCCTGGCTTAACTGCGCTGGCAATGAAGTCGGTCACTCAGCCTCACAATTGCAGGATTCATGGCTTGCCTCTAGCGGCGAGATGGGTCAGGGAGGACAGGGTGAAGAGCCAGAGGAAGAACTGCATTTTAATTACTGCTTATTTGAATATTAAATTATTCCTCATGAAAACAGCTAGATTCAGCAGTCTGTGGCTCAGGCCACATTTTTCTGTTAATGTGACCGAGAGCTCTGCCTCCTAAGAACTGTGAGAAAGCCCACACTCACGTAAATATTCTGGGAAGTCTTGTGAACCGGAGGCAGGCTGCCATTTCCAAAAGGGACACCATTACAAAGGCCTCACAATTCAGCTACTTTAAGAAAATGTCGTCTAGATAGCACATCAAGTAAATGATGATTCCTCTGAGAATATTTCCATGTACATATTTCTCTCCAAATGGCATTTTGGTAAAGGCTACTGATTTCCTTTGCTGTGGATTTAGGAGCAGAAATCTACTTTGCTTCTATTTGTAAAGCGAGTGTGGGTTAACCCAAAGTGGAAGAAACTTGTCCTCCCACACAGGTGCAAAGAGGCCAATTACCAGAATGCTCCACCCATAAACACTGCTTTTCTTTTTTTTATATTTTTATTTTTATTTTTAGTTGGAGTCTCACACTGCTTTTAAAGAAAGTACAAAGGGATTGGCAGTAAGGGGATACTGCCAGGGGAGGAAGGGGAAGGCACATAACACCAATAAGTGTAACCGATCTGAGACCAGGTGAAGTGGGGACCAAAGAAAGGCCTAAAATTTACCTGTACCATGACCACTTATGTACCTAGCCCTGATTGTACCCCACATCTTTAACTTTTTTTAAGGAAAGTATGGTAAAATGATGTGTGCTTCTGTCATCTCCACGAAGGTCCCAAACCCCAGGGCATGCTGGGAATTCCTGGTCATGAGGAAAGAGTGAATCAAGAAGGGCAGAAGTGAGAATTGGGGGCAAAACCCTCGAGATCAGCAAATGTATCTCTCTCAAGGAAGGACATGTCAGAGCAAATCTCTAAATCTAAATGGGCATAGCAAATCGGTGTGTCCAAACATGGGGCCAGCAGGTGATGTGGCTCCCAAACAGCAGTGTTAATGGTGCTTGAGCAGGCACGAATGAAATTGGAAAATGGGGCCAGGCTCGGGACAGGGGCTTGGCAGAAACTGCTATAGACTGCAAGCACCATGAGAGCAGAGGCACCATCTATCTTAGTTACACACTCCCCTGTTCTGAAGGCAGGGCCAGCCACATATTAGAGGCGCAATAACAATGCGTGGAATAAGCAAGATAACTGAGGCTCTTCAGCTGACAAAGTGAGAACACTGATGGATACAATCATAGTTGTACCTATCTCAAAGGGTAGTTGTTAGCAGGTAGGATTACACATATACAGTGCTTAGAATAGTGCCTGGTACGTCATGGTCTCCTCTGTCCTATCTACTAATAAAACAAGAAGTTACTTTCAGTCCTTTTCACTATTGGTGGGGAGACTCCCACTTCAGGCCTAACCTCCAAAGATTCCTGGCCACAGACAGGTGAGGACGAGACTGGCAGAGACCAACAGACACGTTTGGGCCTGGGCCAAGTCCCAACTTGGGCCTTCCTCTTCACTTCTCTGTAGCCAAGTAGTTAAGAGTTGAGGCTTTGGCGTCAGAGAAGCAGGCTCGAATCCCCACTATTATGTATTTTTGTGACCCCAGGCATGTCTGATCCCTCATCTTTAAATGGGGATATAATAGTCTTTACTGAAGGGTTGTTTTGAGGTCTAAATGAGAAAATGCCAATTTTGGGGCACCATCACTGCCCCCAAGAAGAACTTAATAATGGTAGCTATAGCTAGTACAGTTATTAATCAGTCATATTCTGATCGAGTGTCTTATTCTTATTGTTCTCATGCTTAGGGCCTGAGACAGTGCCTTGCATAGAGTGCACATGCCTAACTCGCCCTCCCTTTCTCTGCCTTTTCTTCTGGACTTGCTCACATGTTTGTCGGTGAGCAAGGATAGCAGAGAGGGCTACCTGTCAGTTGAAGAGCTAAACTTCATTTCAAGCTGCAGGTCCAGCAGTCTCAGGGAGTTCCAGTTGTCTCTCATCTTTTTCCTAGGACCAGTGGCTAGTCGAGGTATGTTCTTCTCACAGCGGTATCTGAAGCACAAGAGTGCAAGTCTGGCCACGCAGGCACATTTCAAATTATATTCACTAACATTGCATGGGTAAAACATGTCACATGGTCAAGCCTAAATCAGAGTGAGGGGAAATACACTCTGTGGAAAGAACAGTAAGGTCACAAAGCAAAAGGCATAGCTACAGGAAGGGGTGAAGAATCAGGACCTATGCTCAGAAAACCTTTCTTGATGATGCCCCGAGATATGAAATCCCACTCCCTGAGTGCCATAATCCCTTGGATATGCTTCCACACTAGTACTTGCTCCACAGCTTCTAGATATCTGTTTTCTGGGTTCCCACACTAGACTGGGAGCTTTTCAAAGGCAAAAATAGTGTCTTATTCTTTTCTCTATCCCTAGCACCTAGTATAATGCCTGGCACATAGTAAGTATCTCATGAATGAATGTTTGTTTTCATTGATGAATGCATGTTTGTTCTCATGAATGAATGGATATTTATTACCTTCTTGGTTCCTGATTCCTCATTAGTCTCTGAGCAGTCAAAGTTTGGGGTGACTGGGGCCTTGGAAGTCCATAATGAGTCCACTCAGTACTTTTAGGGATCTATGCCCCAGACAGCACTCCCTTCCATAAATGGTTCACATGCTCCTCATCGGTTGCCTTCAGCCTTACTCCAAAGCTCCAGCTCTTCTTCCCACCCACGTTCAGGACTCTTAGGAGCAGGTCTCTGTTTTATTTCACTCCCAAAGGCGGCAAGTAATTTCCTCTCAATCGTAGCTTTCAGCCAGCCAGGATGGTTTAATCACCATTCTTTTTAGGTCTTCAGAAGTCACCTGTATTATTTCATCATTAAACTCTCATCTATCAAGAAACTCAAAGATTTTGCCGGCAGACAGGTCCAGAGAGTATTTCTGCGATGATCAACAAATAACTGAAAGCCACATACCTTTCGGCTCTGTTCCTTCTCAGAGTGAGTTCCTAGTAACAACTGCTAACCCCCCCCGCCCCGCACATGATCCAAAGAGGGATTTATGCAACTTTCTTCCCTCTTTTGTCTCAAGCTTTAATTCCAGTACCCTAGGAAGCCATGAGGCCCTCATGCAACTAGAACTGTCCTCTTACCCCGAAAGTCCAAATTTCTGAAGGTAGGTAGATTAGGCTTCTTGCATGATTACATTTCATACATGCTGCAAACAAATACATGAAGGAAGTCAAGAGCTGTGGCTTTATTATTTTAAAAAAATGAAGTCTCAGTTTCCTTTTTCTTCTTCATTAGATTTCATAATAGTGGACAGTTCTATGTTCTGTCATAGATTATTTGCTTTTCTAAATACACTTTTTATAGTAAATTAAGAAACAGTTTACTGGATAGGTCACTTTCTGGTTTTCCAATAGAAGTATTTTTGCCCAAAAGGGAACGAGTATTGTCAAAGCTGTCTTCGTGAATTGCACTTGAGGTCAAATTAAAAACGGTCTTTGGAGTTCAATTACAGCATCATAGAAATCATGGGCCTTGAGGAAAAATGGCTCTTTTACTTCCTGGAGAAAAAAAAAGTAAAACTTGAGCTTGTAAAGGTTGAACCACAGCGAGAGCTATGAAAAGAATATTTCCTTTTCTTTCTCTTATTCCAGAGTTGGATTCAACTAAAAAATGGACCGATCTTGCAACAAAAGTGTCCCTAACACCTTTTTTGTGCCCAGCTAAATGCGGTGGGAAAGACAGAAGAATCAGAAGAAATGGTGACTGCTTTCTAGAATCCACAAGTCACACATGGGAAGCAGCCAGAAAGAATACCAGACTGTCTAGTGTGTTCTAGTCCAGAGCTTTTTAACTTTAATGTGCATACAAATCACCTCTGATTCAGGAGTTGTGCGGTGGGATTCAAGAGACTGCATTTCTAACAAGCTCCTGGATGATACTAATGGCGCTAGTCTGGGGCCCACACTTTGAGTAACAAAGTTCTGATTGTGAAAGATACTGGAATCTTGTGTAGGAACATAAAGGTGAGGGAGTTAATGAAGGTGATAGTGTCAAGGAGTATGCAGATCTGAGACAGTGTGCATCTAGCAGAGCCAAAGTCCTACAGAGGATTCTTACTTACAAAGGGTCCCGCGAGAAACCTGAAAAAATCCTGGAGTGAAGTACAAAACATGGTGCCCTTAACTCAGGTTTGCCCAAAAACATTCTCACTAAATTGGTAAAATATAAATTGATTCTGCTCCCACCTAAGAAGATAGAGTTCCAATATGTACATGTTACAATTAGTATAATATTAGACACCTTGCTGATCTATTTCCATTGACTGTTTTGTGACACAGACATGGAAGCAAAACCATGTTCCATGGTGAGCAGGCACATGCAAACCTATCTCCAAAAACTGAGGAAGCTGAAAGGCAAAAAAAAAAAAAAAAGATGATGACAAATCTAGTTTCTCAGAAAAAAACATTGACTAGGGACTTACTTATAGAAGCCCTCACAAACCACCATAGGCCTTACTACCCACCTAAGACTAGTTATAATCAAATGAACTTCTTAACCCAAAAAATATTTGGTGGGAATTGTCTACCAAAAAAGAGTGACAGTTTTGATAAGCTGTATTTTAAGCTTCATAATATGCTTCCAAAAAAGTTATGTGACTTGGGAAATCATAAAAGAAACCAAAGAGAGAACAGAAACTACTTAAAGACAGAAGGGTTTTGTTGACTTTTCAGAACATTGACTCTGTTCAACCATTGGAAAGGAATTAGAAAGTGAATCTGTTTATTTACATTATTTTTATTAGTAAAAAAAACTAGCTTTCCTTCCGTCCCACACACTAAAAAGCACTGAGTAAATATTTAAAGAATATCAGTGTGAATGTGAAAAAGCACCAAATGATTATCATGTTGACCCCACCAACTCACTCTAAAGGGAAAGGGTTTGGATTGGCTAAAGGCAAGAGCATTTTAGGCAGGAAGAGAGTTCAGGCAACAGCGGTAGTACTGTTTGCTTAGAGCTGGAAACGAGTTGTGGAAAATAAGGCTGCCAAGGCAGGTTGTGGCCAAATGGTAGAGAACCAGCTGAATGCCTAGCTAAGAGTCTGGATGCTCTTCTTTAGGTAAGCACATTTTTGACCCAGAGATGAAATAAAATACAAAAAGGGCTGTATTGAAGTAATTGGTAGCTGACACTTGGTGATGCTTGCTATGGGCCATTCACCCACTTGACAGCTCCTCAGCGGGTTCTAAGGGTAATTCAGTGCAGAGGGGTGTCCAAGTTCAAGGTAAATGCAACAGCAGACAGCTGAAGAGAGAGACAGGCTAATCTCTAGTACCTTGGAACCAGACCCAAACCAAAGACTTCTCAGAAAGTCCAAAAGACTTGGAGGAGTAACCGGTCCTCAGAGGGGCAAAATGCCTAGCAGGTCCCTGAAAGACTGGGGGGCATCCATATTTTTCTCATTAACTTATTCATGACATGGAGTATTATGTCTTGCTGAGGATGGTGGAAAATATTTCACTGAAGTCTTAAGTTGGAAAAAAATTAAAAGTTTTTTTTTCCTCTTTATGACCCCAAGCCAAAGAAAAAGTTTGTCACTCTGAATGTTTATGAGAGGGGTAAGCCAGAAGAGCAGACACAGCCAAATCCCTCTGACTCATTACTCAGCGTGCTCAATTAGTAGTCAATATAATTTAACCAGTCCCCCCCTCCATGGGGAGGGACAGGGGGAGGTGGGGAGGTGGTGAGTGAGGTGGAAATTAGAATTTTCAAAGTGATAAATGTACTTAAGAGAACACGATAGCAGGTCTACATGGCTGTCAGTCACTTCTGAGCTCCAATAGGTCACTCGTTTGACCCTGCTGTCTATACAGCTAAAATGAGTAATGTATCAGCAATGTAAGAAGCCTCAGATCATAAAACCAAATGAGAATAAATCAGCCAAGATTGTCAGGATGTAAAAGAGGTGGAGATTTAGAGCTGGGACTCCACCAGGCTGGGCACTGTTCTTCTTGCCCTGAAGATGCTGGTTTTTTTCTTGCCGTAGTCAGGGTAACTGTCACTCTGCTCAATATGAACACCAACCCTGGACTAAATTTTCTGCTTTTTCTGTTGAGGGAGGGCTGTTGGTGATGACTAGCATCTCCATGGACATTGAGATGACCTTGATATCTGGGGGTTTTTTTTGGTTTGGGGTTTTTTTTTAACATGCCTTTACTCTGTTTCACTTTTACATGCTTATTTATTATTTTAATTTATCTGTTCATTCAGCTAAAGTTGTTTACACATCTCCTGTATGCCAAGTGCTGTGCAAGGCATAGGGGGAGATAATGCTGGCCAAAACCGAGGCCTACCTTCAATGCACTCTCAGTAGAGAGTCCAGGGACAGTCTGAAAGTATCTAGATTATTCCAGAATTGCTTATGGAAGAGCTCACTCCAGACCACAGGACATTTTAAGTCCTCTTTAGGGTGAACTGAATCTCCCTTCTATCTTGGACTGCAAAAGAGATTCCTGACTGTTCACAGGATGGGAGAGGAAAAGATTTGAGGGAAATTGGTCTAGAAATTTCTTCACCATGTCATTCCATATGAATGATGGGATGTATGACTCTCTACATGAATTCTCAGAATTAAAGTTGGGCCGATGTATGTGAGGTTTCACTGTCCTGACCAACCTCCTAACCAAGCTGAGCATCATACATCCCCAGTGCCCAGCTCGCACTCAAAGCTGTCCTTGGCCCTCATGGCAGTTCTATCAGAAGTGAATACTGGCTCCTCGGAAGGGGATATCCTGATTGATGGTGGAATCAGAGGAAGCTAAGAGTAATGGACTGATTTTCATACCTGAAAAATAAAAAGAGTATACTTACTATAACATCTTTGAATAAGGATGGGTCTCTCAGGCAAATTCTTCTAGTTTTATCTTCATGTGACAAGATAATTTTGAGGTATTAATTTATGTCCTCCCTTTCACCATGTATTTCTCCTCTTTCCTTTTTCTGTTTCCAGCTGATAACCAGACTCTGGGCTTCCTTGCCCAGAGAAGAGCTCAAGTTGATTATGTGGTGTGTCAGGGGGGCCACCGGAAAAGGGGCATGGGTGTCTTACGGGAGTTACCCTGGAGGAGAAAGAATCAGGGAAACCCAGGAGGGACCACATTTTGTGGTTTCTGATAACAGAGGGAACCTGGACCCTGGGAAGAGATCAAACAAAACTCTGAGAAGAAAGACTGTGAGATGCCCCTAGGGAGGCTTCCACTGGCCACAGGCTATCTCATTCTAGGTCAGAATGTTGGGCTCCAAGCATGCCTGCGGGGAGGGCAAGGCAGGAGGAAGAATGTGAGTTGAGAGAAATCGTTTTTCAACAGTAACAAATGTAGACAGTTAACCTAAAAGCGCGAGCGTGTGTGTGTGTGTGTGTGTGTGTGTGTGTGTGTGTGTGTGAGAGAGAGAGAGAGAGAGAGAGAGAGAGAGTGTGTGTGTGTCACAGAGAGAGAGAGAGAGAGAGACGGAGACACAGAGAGAGATTTCAAAGGGGAGAAGAAAATGATTTAACAATGATTTCATGAACTCTTACAGCATTCTAGGAACTGTGCTCAAAGTCTGTTGCAGACTTCAGAAAGCAATCATCAGAATTAGTGTACATTTTAATCTTTTTAAAGTAAGAAATTAAATCAGTTTAATGATATTTATTATACTGATTGAATTGGCATACTCCCAGAGGTCAAGTGTGACACACAGTAGGCCCCTTGTTCTGAGAGAAAAGAGGGAGCTTCAAAATACAATGAGAGCAGAAAGCAGATTGGTGGTTTCCAGGTGCTGAGGGGAGGGTAGAGGGGGAGTGACTGTTTAATAGGCACAAAGTTTCTTTTTGGGGTGATGGAAATGTTCTGGAATTAGACAGTAGTGATGGTTGCACAACATTGTGAATATGCTAAAAAACACAGAATTGTGGTTAAATGGTTAAAATGGTAAATTTTATGTTATGCAAATTTTATCCCAATTAGAAGAAAAAAATTTTTAAATGCGATGGGATGGTCAAGGCAGTCTTTTCATTGTGAGGGATTGCTGTTTGAATGCTCAGTTAGGTGGATGTCTGACATATTATCTTAAATAGCAAAACCTATATAAAACTTCCTGATGGGATGGACAAAGATAATAAAAATCACTTGCACTGTGCAGAGATCTTGTGGGAAATCACTCTTTAAAAGAGTAAAACTTAAAGATGGCTTTTCCATTTTTCTTTTACATTTAATAAGGGTTCCAAATTTTCTGACCTTTTCTGAGATGACAAGTGATCTTAACTTTTGTATGTAGCAGAAACTTTTTGTAAAAGCACATAATCTATATCTGAAATTAAAAATTGATGTTTTTAAAACGACTGAAAAATTAACTACTTTTTGAAATAAATCTATGCTATGAAGAGAGCATAGATGTTTAGAAATTTCCTTCATTATATCACTTTTGTTGCATAAAACAATGTGTATAAAAACTTCATAGCTGCATATTTGTAAAAAAAAGACATGAAATTTTCAATCTTGTTTAAATATCTTCCAAATGAAGCTATCTTCAAATTGCTGCATCTTCTACTCGTTAATTTAGAACAGTTTGACATTAAAAAACAGAAATTTACTAACCAAATTTCAACAAAAATCTTTGCAAAATTGATGTGATGGTTAATTTTATGTGTCAACTTGACTGGGTCACAGAATGCCCATATCAAACATTATTTCTGATGTGTCTGAGTGTATTTCTGGATGCAATTAGCATTTGAATTGGCGAACTCAGTAAAGTAAATTGCCTTTTCCAATGTAGATGGATATCATCCAATTCATTGAGGACATAATTGTACAAAAAATGAGAAGAGAGGATTTGACCCCTTCCTGCCTGCCTGGTTAAGCTGGAACATCAGTCTCTCCTGTTCTTAGCCTGGGATTTATACCATCGGCTCCCTTGGTTCTCAGGTCTTCATACTTGGACTGGAATTGCACCACCAGCTTTCTTTACCAGTCTCCAACTTGCAGACAGCAGACTGTAAGACCTCTCATCCTTCATAATCACATGAGCCAATTTTGTGTAATAAATAAATGTATGTGTGTGTGTAATCAATAGGAGATCCAGACCTATATCTATTCATATGCATCTCTTTGGTTCCATTTTTCTGAAGAATCTGGCTAGTACAATTGATATATGGCTTGGCCGGGCTCGGTAGCTCAGCCTGTAATCTCAGCACTTTGGATTGCCTGAGCCCGCAGGTTCGAGACCAGCCCAGGCAACTTGGTGAGACCTCATCTCTACAATAAATCAAAAATTAGCCGGGCGTGGTAGCACGCGCCTGTAGTTCTGGTTACTTAGAAGGCTGAGGCAGACGGATCACCTGAGCCCAGCAGGTCGATGCTGGGGTGGCCATGAGTGTGCCACTGCACTCCAGCCTGAATGACAGAGTGAGACTACAACTCAAAAAATAAAAGATATATGGCACAAAAAAAAGATTGTTATTATTACTCAATGCAGTCAATAATCTTCTTTTTGCATCTACAGATCTTTATCAATGTCTTGGCCAGCCATATCAAGTCATTAAAACAAGTTTTATTGGCCAGGTTTGGTGGCTCAGCCTGTAATCGCAGCACTTTGGGAGGCCGAGACGAGTAGATTACCTGAGCCTGCGGGTTCAAGAGCAACTCGGGCAACTTGGCAAGACCTTGTATCTACAATAAATCGAAAAAATTAGCCAGGCGTGGTAGCACTCCTGTAGTTCCAGTTACTTGGAAGGATGAGGTGGAAGGACCACCTGAGCCCAGCAGGTCGACGCTGGGGTGGTCATGAGAGTACCACTGCCTTCCAGCCTGGGTGACCGAGTGAGACTCCAGGTCAAAAAAAAAAAAGATTTTATCAAAATAAACTGAAACTGAAACCAGACTTCAAAAACATGCTTTCCCAAAGTATTAAACTATGATTTTCCAAAACTACAAAGTGTATTCAATCACATTTTTTCTCACTTAAAAAGTAAAACAGTAAGATGAAGAATTTTATTCCATTAGTTAAAAAAGAATAAAACATTCTTTTCACCAAATGGAATTTATTCCAGGCAAGCAACATTCAAATATCAATTAATGTAATTCACCATATCCATAAACTAGCAACGAAAAGTCATGATTATATCAATAGATGTAGAAAATCATGTGACAAAATCTAAAACTCATTCACAATTAAAAACTCTCAGCAAATTAGAAATAGAGGAGAGCTTCCTCAACCTGATAAAGAGCATCCACAAAAAACCTACAACTAACACCACACTTGATGGTAAGAAGCTAGAAGTTTTCTTACTAAGATCAGGAGCACAGCAAGATTGTACCCCCTCATCACTCCTTTCAACATCATACTGGAAGTCCTAGCTAATGCAATAAGACAAAAAAAGAAAGTAAAAGATATACAAATTTAAAAGGAGGAAATAAAACTGTCTTTGTTTGCTGATGGTATGTTTGTTTATGTCGAAAATCTGAAAACATTGACCAAAAAAATAAAAAATAAAAAAATCCTAAAACATAAGTCATTTTAGCAAGGTTTCAGGATATAAGGTTAATATACAAAATTCAATCTCTTTCCTCTATAACAGCAGTGAACCAATAGAATGTGAAATTAAAAACATATTACCATTTAAATTAGTATCTCAAAAAATAAAACACAAGTACAAATCTAACAAAACATGTGCAAGATTTGTATGGGAAAACTACAGAACTGATTTAAAAAATCAAAGAAGAACTAAATAAATGGAGAAAGATTCCATGCTCATGGATATAAAGACTTAATATTGTCCAGATGTCACTTTTTCTCATCTTGATCTATAGATTCAACACAAACCAATCAGAGTCTCAGCATATAATTTTGTAGTTTTTGACAAATGATTCTAAAGTTTAGATGGAGAGGCAAACAACTCAGAATAGTCAACACAATACTGAAAAAAAGAACAAAGTTGGAGGACTGACATTGCCCAACTTCAAGACATACTATAAAGCTACAGTAATCAAGACAGTGTAATACTCTCAAAAGAATGGACAAATGGATCTATATAACAGAAATATACCTACACACATGCAGTCAACTGATCTTTAACAAAAAAGCAAAGGCAATAAAGTGAAGAAAAGATAGTCTCTTCAACAAATTGTGCTAGAAGAATTGTATACCCATGTGTAAGAAAAACAAATCCAGATACAGACATGACACTATTCACAAATATTAACTCAAAATGGATTATAGCCCAAAATGTAAAGTGCAAAACTATAAACCTTTCAAAAGATAACATGGAAGAAAATCTAAATACCTTTGGATTTGGTGCTGACTTTTTAGATACAACACCAAAGGCATGATCCATGAAAGGGATAAGTGATAAGAGGGACTTTGTTAACATTAAAAACTTCTGCTCTGCAAAAAAAAAAAAAAGCCAAGAAAATGAGAAGACAAGTCACAGTCTGGGAGAAAATATCTGCTAAGACATATCTGATAAAAGACTGTCACTCAAAATACAAAAAGAACAATTATAACTCAACAATAAGGAAATGAACAATCTGATTTTAAAATGGGCAAAAGAACTGAACAGAGACCACAACAAAGAAAATATACAGGTAGCAAATGAGCATACAAAAAGATCAACATATGTCATTGGAAAATTGCAAATTAAAACAACTATGAGATACCACTGCACACCTATTAGAATGGCAAAAATCCAAAATACTAACAGCACCAAATGCTGGCGGGGATGTGGCGCAACAGGAACTTTCATTCATTGTTAGTGGAAATGCAAAATGGTGCAGCCACTTTGGAAGACAGTCTGGCAGTTTCTTACAAAATTAAACAGACTCTTAACATATGATCCAGCAGTTGGACTCCTTGGTATTTACTCAAATGAGTTGAAAACTTATGTCCACACACACTTATGTCCATACACGAATGTTTACAGCAGTTTCGTTTATAACTGGCAAAACTTGGAAGCAACCGAGTTGTCCTTCATTGGGTGAATGGGTGAATAAACCATGGCACCTCCAGACAATGGAATATTATTTATCACTAAAAAGGAATGAACTATCAAGGTATGAAAAGACATAGAAAAACCTTGAATGCCTGTGAAAATTCAATCTGAAAAGGCTACATACTGTATGATTCCAATTATATGACATTCTGGAAAAGGCAAAACTATGGAGACAAAGAATCAGTGTTTGCCAGGGGTTAGGATAGAAGGAGGGATAAATAGGGGGCGCACAAAGGATCTTGAGGGCAGTGCAACTATTCTATATGATATAGG
>CAUYQG010278138.1:0-15458 GCA_963574415.1 Tarsius wallacei
ATCTTGCCAAATAATATGATCAGATAGTAAATAAGCAAAAAAAGATGTTTGACATCTTGTTATCGGGTACTTGTAAATTAAACAACAATGAAATACTACTATACACTCAGTAAAGTGGTCACATTTTTAATAACAACATAAGTTACTGTCCAGGGTACAGAGCAACAAGAACTCTGTCATTGCTGGTGAAAACGTGGAATGGCACAGCCACTGGGGAGGAAAGTTTGACTGTTTCTTTTAGTTCAAGATGATCTTACTATATAACACAGTAATCATGCTTCAAAAAGCTTACCACACTGTTGTGAAAACTTATGTTCAGACAAAACTTGGACTTAGAAGTTAAGTAGCTTTATTCATAATTGTCCCATACTAGAAGCATTCAAGATATCTTTTAATAAGTGAATGGATAAAGCATAATGCATTGATACAACAAAATAGTATTTGACAACAAAATGAAATGTGATATCAAGCTACAGAAAGATATGGATATGTTTTATCTTATTATTATTATTTTTTAAAATATATATATTTCTTTTTTATTATAAAGATGTGGGGTACAATTCAGGGTTATACAAATGTTGATTATGCAGGTATCCTTGTTGATGAGGTATGCCCCTCCCTCCTCTAGCGGTTTCCCTCAAGTGGCATTCCCAGCCCCTTCCCTTGACTATGTTTTAAATGCACATTACTATTCCAAGTTACATGGCATTCTCTAAGTGGAAAAATTATAGAGCTGGCAAAAATGATCAGTGATTGTCATGCGTTGGGGTTAAGGGAAGTTAGTGAGTAAGTGAAGCCTAGGACATATTTAAGACAGTGAAATTATTACCCATGATCTTGTAATGAGGGACACAGAGCATTATGCATTTATGTCTTAAAAATTTGTAATGTGAAGAGCCAATCCTACTGCATGCAAATTTAGGAAGACTCTTTACTAAAGAATATTACTAAAAATCAAGGTCTGGCCATTCAGTAGGTTTATTAGTACTATAACATTGCTTCTAAGTTCGCTCAGCTGAAAAGATAAGCAAATATATGAGTACCTAACAACCTCTATACAGTATATACGTCTATCAAATATTTGATGTGTAGCTATTTCTAGTTAAGCTAAACATGAGTTCATGTATCTAATTCTAATCCATTATCATGTGGATCATTGCAGTATCCTTCTCTCTTAGTTACAACTTCCCACTCCAATAGGAAGAAATTTGGCTCCACAATCTACCGTCTATTTATTTTTTATTTTCATTTCCAGTGTACGTATATAGTGTCATCAGAATTGTTACCCTATACTCCTACCAGAAATGACTTTATCGACTACTTTATAGTACTCAACCTGTACTCTTTTGCCTTTTGTCTTACAGATTCCATTATTTCCATATTTGCTTAGTTTTGATTCTGATGGAACCTTCCTCAGTCAGCTTGTTTTATACATTTGTAGTACAGAGAGAAGGCATAGTCACAGTCTTCCTTTTGTCTTAGAATACCCTGGCCACCTAAAAGATCTTTTAACTCTACATACAATAAGATTGGCTCTTCATGTCACAAGCTTTTAAGGCACAAAATACATAATGCTGTGTATCCCTCATTACAAGATCGCTGGTAATAATTTCACTATCTTAAATATCCCATGGGCTTCACTTGCTAATTCACTAACCTCCCCTAACCCCAACACATGACAACCACTGCTAAATTTTGCCAGCTCTGTAATTTCTCCATTTAGAGAATGTCATGTGATTTGGAATTATAATGTACATTTAAAACTTAGTCTGTTGGACCATGCTCTTGACCTCAGCCTCTAGAACTGTGAGACACACATTTATGTTGCTATAGGCCACAAAATCTATGGTATTTTTTTTTATAGCAGCCTGAAAAGGTTAATGTAATACTCTGTTTTGTTAAATAGTATTGCATAAAATATGTTTTTAATCTTTCATACCATCTTAAAAGATTATGAAATCATTTTTTTACTGATATTTCAAAATTTATTAAAAAAGAAAATGTCCTATGGTCATTCTGACTAATTTTGCATTTTACTGGACTTTTTGTAATCTAGTGTAGGTATTATGGGAAAATTGTCATTCTTTGTTTACCACTCTGCTCTATCACAAATTTTGTGGTCTCAGAAACCTGTTTAACATCTCTACCAGTGCCTCAGTTTCTCTTAGAAAAAGGTATTTAGGGTAGCTTTTTCATTGGGCTGATATTAGGATTAAATTATAAAGGCAATATAGATCAGTGCCCAGCACTGAGTGAGTGGTTAGTAAGAGATGATAATGACAACGGTGATGATTATGATTACTAACAATGGAGAATCTTTGGAAAGGTGGAGAAGTTGAGGGAAGTTGTTCATGCAAGATGCTTGGTAGAAAAATGTAGATTTAAACCGTATCTTAACACTTAGCAAAACAATTAGCACATAGGCACAGAAAAGATGTATGCCTGAGCTTTTTCTTTCAGATTTCCAAAGTTATAGGAAAACATACACACACACACAATCACCTTAGAATATTAACTATGCATTTAATAACCTGACATATTGCTAGCCATGCATACTTGCATTTAAATAGTTATTTTTTTCCTCCTGCTCTCTTTCTATAATTAATTATTGTGTGATATGCAACCGTAACATGAAGCATATTCTACTAGAAAATGCTTAGGCATGCAATACAGTATTATTAGCCAAAGGTACAGTGCCTTTATAAAAGAGTCTCAAGAGACCTTGTGCTATACAATAGATCTCTGGGATTTATTCTGCATAACTGAACCTTTGCCTAATACCTCCCTGTGTCCTACTCCCCCCAGATCCTGGCAACCACCACTCTCCTCTTTGCATCCAGGAATCTGACTGATTTATATTCCTCACATGAGTGCTATCAGGAAATATTTATTCTTATAATTTTAAAGTAAGCTTTACTTTTTTTCCCTTACTTTTTCAAAAACCTTAATCTCCGTACGATGATTTCTCTGAGTATTACATTTCCTATTAACTTGACTTTATTTTAGAAATGCCCTGTAATTAACTGAACCAGTTCAGTTTTTAAATAAGGGAAGCAAAATTGTGGTCACAGTTAAATGCTCCTTGCCTGCCTTCTCATTCATCAGCTCAATGACCAGCTTAATGTTTTGGTGCACATAATGCACGTCAAAACCTCAGTAATATTCCCTAAATGAGAATTAATAACTTACTAACCTTGAGCTATACCATTTTGATTGAGAAAACTCTGATTAGTTTGTCCTTGTACATGTTTCTCTCCACAGTCCCTGAAATAGCTTTGTGCCAGAGATATAGAATCATTTTCACTTGTCAAATAATAATTATCATCAAGTCCTCTATAAACCACGTTATCTTTTCCTTGAGGATATCAGTATATGCTAAAATATAAGATAATATTTTTCTGATATTTTCCAGGAAAGAAATAGGAATGCTATTTTAATAAAAGTCGTGGAAACAGAGATAAAGAAAAAAAGAGTTTACTAAAAAACACATACCAAATGTATTAGCACATCCCAGATTTTTTATCTTTTAAAAAAATCATTCTAATTATTGAGAAATTCTAATAAAATAATATTTGCATTTGGATATTAATGGATCGAGTCATGTCAGGAGATCAGGGAAGAGTAA
This sequence comes from Tarsius wallacei, assembly GCA_963574415.1. Lineage (NCBI taxonomy): Eukaryota > Metazoa > Chordata > Mammalia > Primates > Tarsiidae > Tarsius > Tarsius wallacei. The sequence goes on from CAUYQG010278138.1 coordinate 3,626, forward strand.
TGTTTTGGGTACAAACTGGATGGTTCATACACAGGTAAGATTCAAGTAATATAAACTAAGTGCTAAAATTAGTAATTTAGAAATTTAAAAAATGTATTACATCCATATTAACTCATATTTAAATAGTTTCAAATAGCTCATTTAACCAAATTTCCAAATCTTCAAACAAATTATGTTTGATAATTTCTTCTTCCCCATCAGAAGCAGCTTAAGATACTTCCATGATATGTTTAATAGAAAAATGAATGCATAAAACTTGAAAGTTATAAGTGACAAACTACAATAATACACTGTTATTGGTTGCCAATGTTTCTTGCTATCTCTACGTTTTGCATATATGCATGTACCTGAGTTTTTCTTAAAAGGTTTTTGGAGTTTCCTTTAACATTTCCAGGAATAAAAATTACTATCAGAGGACACTCAGGAAACTTATGTCTTTAGTTTGGGTCTTAGATAGTGGCTTCTTGGGCATGGATTGGTGGCTTTCATTCAACTGCCAATTTGCTTAGAAATATGACTGTACAATTTATTTTTAATGAGAATTATTGGGTCGTATGCTTAAAGACCAGATGTATTTGGTAGTCAAGCCACGAAATTCCTCATGTTTTCGGAGGAAGCTTCTGGAACATAAGACCTTTCTCAGAATGTGGTGTGACTGTTCCAGCAGATAAAGATATTTTTTGTCATAATGTTGTATCGATTCTGTCAGTAGCATTATTTCTCAAACATTCTATAACTGAGCAGAATTGTGTTGAGCTTTAAACTCAGACACACCCAGATTTATAGTCAAGTTCTGCTTCTTGGACAGATTGTGTTTGCTGCAATAATTTCTATATCTGTAAAACAAGAATAGTAATACCTAACTCTTAGGACCAATATGAGTATTCAATATGTTGTAGAATGCAAAATGAGACATACCCTATCTTCTCAATTTAGAAAGAGAGCTCAAAGTTGAAAGCATCAGGTACAAATTATTTCCACTTTCTAAAGAAAGATGCTACACATATTAATAGATTATAAACCATGCAGCTGCTTCCCTTAATGCATTTCTCAGCTTCAATCTAAATGTCCGATGATATGGGCAATAAGAGGGCAGAATAAGCATTGTTATAAAGAAGAAAAATGTCGGCCTTCCGTGTTTTCTTTTTTTTTTTTTTTGAGTTGGAGTCTCACTCTGTCACCCAGACTGGAGTGCAGTGGCCGCTCCCGGCCACCGCAGCCTCGACCTGCTGGGCTCTGGTGATCGTTCCGCCTCAGCCTTCCAAGTAGCTGGAACTACAGGCACGCGCTACCACACCCGGCTAATTTTTTGATTTATTGTAGAGATGAAGTCTTGCTTGCCCAGGCGGGTCTCGAACCCGCGGGCTCAGGCAATCCACTCACCTCAGCCTCCCAAAGGCGCGGGATGACAGGCTGAGCCACCGAGCCCGGCTCATTCTTTCTATTTTTGCTGGGACTTTCAATTTAGCTATTTAACTCAGTCTAATAATCAGTCACAATTCAGCTGTTGGTCACCCTAGGCCCGCACGCTGCCTTCCAAAGAAGTCACTCCACACACAAGATGGGCTGCAGTGTACAAGGTCATTGTCAGTTCAATGGCAAGAGGAAACTGGAATGAACTTGTCTTTTGATAATAACTCGTATCTGTATATGTGCCCTAAAATTTGCAAGCACTTTAACATAGATTATTTTACTGGCTTCTCTCAAAACTGTAAAGAATATTTGAGAAATTACTAAGTATGATTTTCTCTAGGAAGCAAAGACATGAGGAGTTGCTACATGTCTCTAAATCATGTTACTTTTCCAAAGCACATGAAATCTGTTTGCATCTGAAAAAGAAAAAAAGATTCAAGAATACATACAGAGAAAAAAACTGATAAAGAAAATGCGGCAGGTATAAGCAACTAGTGACTCTGGCTATTGGCATACAGAATTATTTGTTATATTCTTGAAACTTTTCTGTAAGTTTGAGATTATGCCAAAATAAAAAAGTTACAATAATGACATACACATATTAAAGGCACGTAATTCTTGGGTAAAATTTTAAATGGGTAATTCTAATTAACATTTGCTTGGAACTTCCCTAGGAATTCCAACAATGCCTAGATTGCAGGCTTTGCTTATAATCATAGATGTAAAATATAATAGAAAAAACTGCAGGCAGAAGGAGAAGCTATTATATAATTGAAGCACAACATGACTGTGTATTCAGTTTATAGTTTTCACTGAAATATAAAACTAAGCAAATTCTTTGAATTTTCTTTGTATGCAGGTGTGCAATTATAGGGTGACTCACTGCTTTTTTCCTGAACATAGTACATTCCATATGTTAGAAGGCGATAATTACACTGTTAGATACCAATTCTATTTTTTACATGCCATAAAATTCGTCTGCTTTAAGTGTATAATTCAACTACTTTTTACTAAATTTATAGAGTTGTTCAACCATCACCACAATCCAGTTTTAAAATATTTCCATCACCCCAGAAGGATCCCTTGGGCCCATTTGCAGTAAATCCCTGTTCCCTCCTTAGATCTAGGCCAGTGTACTCTCTGTCTTTATAGATTTGCCTGTTCCGGACATTTTATATAAGTGGAATCTTGCAATATGTGGTTTTTCTCATCTGGCTTCTCTCACTTAGCAGAATGTTTTTGAGGTCTATCACGCCTGTTTTTTCTGGGACTTTTTCCTTGGCATGGGAAGTTTCTCTGAGAATAAGCAAATACCTTACATGCACTCCAAGGAATGAAGCAGGCAAGTCACTAATACACAGTAACAGATTGCTCACAGCTGAATCTGCATTGACAAGAACTCAGCCTGAGATTTTTTTTTTTGTCCAGAAGATATGCTCTTCCAAAAAAAAAAAAAAAAAATTAAATAAGCACAAAGTTGGTTGGCTGTCTATAATAGCTGCCAGAATCTTGGAGGTTCTTACTGCCTTAATTTCTTAGTGGCCCAGCAAAAACTTTAAGAGATACAATGATAGAGACCCGTGCAATACACAAGAGCATGCACAACCTATAGGGAATCTCATATTTTCCAAAAATGTACATGTCTTAGAATCATATGCTCTCTTTCAGATGTGAGAGTTTGTGAGTACAAACACATTAGTATTTTTATTCTGACAAGCAATAAAAAATAATGCAATATCTGGGACCTGACTCACATATCTAAAAGTCTCTAAATACTTTTATTCTAAGAAGAGCAGAGTGACCCAGAATGTTTTGTGATAATGTCATTTGGTACTACATGTGAGTTCTAAGAGAATGCCTTGGTCTTAAAAGACTATCAGTCTCAGAAAATATTATACTTAATATAAATGTATTATGTGAACATATACTGTGTTTGTTATTATTTTATAATAATTTAAAGCATTAGATTTACCAGAAAATGGAAAAACACATAGGCTAAAAAGTTTAGTGGAAATTTTTTTATCAGTTCAAATAGTTTGAAAATGAATTTGTAGAGGGGGGTAGGAGGGCGGGAGGAGAAAAAATGAATTTGTAGTGCACACTTTTTCCTCTGAAACAACAAATACAAAAATCTTTCTTTATATGTATAGATTGCATAACTTTTTTTTTTTTTTTTTTGATGTGGAGTCTCACTCCTCCGCCCAGGCTGGAGTGCAGTGGCCCGCTCCTGGCCACCGCAGCCTCCACCTGCTGGGCTCAGGTGATCCTTCTGCCTCAGCCTTCCAAGTAGCCGGAACCACAGGCATGCACTACCACGCCCGGCTAGTTTTTGATTTATTGTGGAGACGAGGTCTCGCCAAGTTGCCTGGGCGGGTCTCGAACCTGCAGGATCAGGCAATCCACTTGCTTCGGCCTCCAAAATGCTGGGATTACAGACTGAGCCACTGATCCCGGCCTACAGGACATAATTTGTATTCTTTTTAAGAACTCTTTTTCAAGTTGTGGGTAGAGGTAGAACAAAAATCTCCTGCAAGCCTTTGTTGAAACACCTCCTGCAAAGCTGAAGGCGAGACTGAGGCAAGGGTCCTCTTGAAAGGACCCTGTGGTGTCAGCCGCTTGCTCTTGCTTTATCTTGCTTTTTGGGAATTCTCTTTCAACTTTAAGTGTCTCTGACTCCACAATAAATGTCTTGTCATCTATGAGAATGATGAAATTTTCACATCACGTCTTAGCTCTTTTACGGAGTCTGTCTTGTGGCTGCTGTTATTCGTTTGGCTTATCTGTACCATTCTTTCTGAGTTGCTGAGGCTGCCACTGGCCAATTTGCAGCCAGGCTTATGGTGCTAGCATCATATGTCACATGCAGTCATACATTAGTCAGGTTGGTGTAAGTTCCAAAACGAGCTATTGCTCAAAAAGCTCCTGTACAGACAATACAGATGTTCTAGGTTCCTCTGTATCTGAATAAAACCTGTTTTACCAAATCTTATTTTTGCCTATTTGTTTTCCTGGGACACCCTAATTTAGGAAAGAAAAAGTTTGGGTAAAACCGTCTACAGTATTTTCCTCAGTTCAAAGAATTGTATGATTTCGGGGATGGGGCCGGGTGTGGTGACTCATGTCTGTAATCCCAGAACTTTGGAAAGCCGAGTCGAGAGGATTGGCTGAGCTCAGGAGTTTGAGACCAGCCTAGGCAACATGGTGAGACCGTGTCTCTATAATAAATAAAAAAGAATGAGCTGGGCATGGTGGTGCGTGCCTGTAATCCCAGCTATTTGAAGGCCGAGGTGAAAGAACCACCTAAGCCCAGCAGGTCAAGGCTGGATGACAGAGTGACACTCTGATTCAAAAAAAAAAAGGAAGATCTCAGGGATAAAAATACATCACTCAGCATCTCAAAAGATTAGGCTTCTGGGCTGAAGATGAGAAGCTATAATCCATACATATCTAGAGATGCACGCCAGTGAGAATAATAAAGGCATCTGTGTTCACTCCAATTTCAATCCAACCCACTGGGACCTGGTCATTTTCAATTATCACTATCCCCATACAATAAAATCCACACAGAAGGAGCCAATAAGCAGATGCTGCAATACCAATGGCAGTTCTCTGCTCTACCCCATGACCAGTGCCCCGAGATGCTGGAAGACACTACATTGAATCGTTCTCTCATTACCATGAAAACTTGACCTCCTCCCCAAAGAAACAGTCCAGCAAAATAACACAAACACACACAAAGCTGGCGTTCATTGCTGCAGGGAAATGAGTGTGCTAAGGGATTTTTAGGGGTAGGCAAACTCTCCTATTCCCTGAAGGCATCCCAGGGAAGGAACAATAAAACTATAAAAGGTCTAGAGTCGAGACTAGAGATTGGAACCTCTAGCATCAAATCTAGACTCTTCCGAATAAACGAACTGTCTGGATGTAGCCTCCACTCCCTTCAGAGTCTCACTCCTAACTTGGACTTTGGTTTAAAGGAACAGCTTCTGGGTCCATCTTGCCACAGGACTTAGAATCTTCTTCCCATGGGAAGTTTGTGCTTTCTAATTGAACATGCCTTATGCCTCTCCTCCCTGCCCATATCTAATTCTTTTTCTCTCTGCCAGTCATTCCTCATACATACGAACTGTAGGGAATTATGCAGATGTGCTGTGTCATCACCATCCTCTTTAACAACAACAGTGTGGCCACCACCGGCATCGTTATCATCATTGTTATTCTTTCTTCAGGGTGACAAGAAACAGCACATGAAATCGCAAACACTGCAGAAGTACTTGGGACTTTGAAAGAGTAAACTTTCGAGCATCTTGAGTAAACAGATGACATCTAAGAGCAGATGTTTCTACATGTGTTTCCACATGCGCACCCCCACCTGTTCTCCTGGGGAAACACTCGGACAGCAAAACTATTGGCACAAACACAGCACTTCTATTCTGAGTCTGCTTCACACAGCATCCAGCTTTCCATCAGAATGCAGCTGTTATGACGGGTGGAAACAAAACCTGACCCTCTGGAGATTTAGGGATTAAATAATTTCTTCAAATTTCTCTGCGGATGATAAAACAAACTCATTCTGAATTGGAGGACTGATAGCATTTATTATGAATCAATGTGTGTATCAAAGAGAGAGATTATGACACTTCGCTTTGGGAAATATTATAAGGAATAATGGAAAGTTAGCTGGGGAATAATCTGGAAGAAGCATAGAGAGCACTTCAGTATTGGCACAAAATGGTTAGAAATGGAAAGCTATTTAACTTTTTAGTTGAGTGGCCAGATAAAATTTATATCGCAAGAGGATTATTCTGAACAAAGTGCATAGGACAGTGAGGAGTTAGAGGCATTGGAGAACAGCCGTGATAATGCAATTACCACAGTCCCGATAAGAGGTACAGAGTCTAACCAGGGTGGAGGGAACAACTGTGGGTGATATCAGAGGCAGAATGGAACAGCCTTAATCACCAACTGGGCAGACGAGTGAGGATAGAGAGGTGTGCGTGTCATAAAATTCTGTGCAGTTTATTTAACAGAAATAAGGACGCCAGAAGGTTTTATGATGGGCTTTGCTTTGTTCATCTTAATTTTAAGGTGTTGAAAGGAAACCCGTGTAGAAATATTCAGCAGGCATTTGGGGATTATGTTTGAAGATCAGGAGGAACATCAGGTCAGAAAGATGGTTTAAAGAGAAGTCTGTCAGATGATAGCTGAAGAACTAGGGATGACAGTTAAAGAAGTAGAGATGACAGCTGAAGAAGTAGAGATGATAGCTGAAGTACTAGAGATGATAGTTGAAGGACTAGAAATGATAGTGGAAGGACTACAAGTGATAGCTGAAGAACTAGAGTTAATAGCTGAAGAACTAGGGATGATAGCTTAAGAACTAGAGATGTTAGTTGAAGAGCTAGGGATGATAGCTGAAGAACTAAAGATGCTAACTGAAGAACTAGGAATGTTTATCTCAAGAACCGGAGATGATAGCTAAACAACTAGAGATGACAGTTGACGAATTAGAGATGACAGCTGAAGAACTGGAGGTGATAGCTGAAGAACTAGAGATGGTAGCTGAAGAACTAGGGATGATTATCTTAAGAACTGGAGATGATAGTTGAAGAACGAGGGATGATAGTTTAAGAGCTAGAGAAGATAGTTGGATAACTAGAGATGATTAACTTAACAACTAGAAATGCTAGCTGAAGAACTAGGGATGTTAGCTAAGGAACTAGAGATGACAGCTGAAGAAATAGAGATGATATATGGAAGAACTGGAGATAATAGCTTAAGAACCAAAGGTGCCAGCTGAAGAACTTGAGTTGATGGCTGAAGAACTGGAGACGATAACTAAAGAACTGAGGGTCCGGGGGCTTGCTAAGGAAAAGAACACAGAGACTAAAGAATAGGAATTGGCCTTGCCACCTGCTTTGTTTAGTGGACAGAGGATGGAGCCATGCCAGCAAAGGTGACAAAAAGGGAAAGGTTATTAGTAGAAGAGAGAGCAGGAAGAAGATCGTGCCCAACCCTGGACCACTGTAAATAATTCTATCTTGAATCTGCTTTGGACTTTAGATCCTCAGCTCATGTTCTCATCTATTAGATTAAATAATGTCCAAATATTTTGTTTTATAGAATGTTTATACATATTATGAAACACCCCTGGGAATTTTCTTGGTTTTGTGCTTTTATTGAATAGAACAACTAAAATTTAAGTTTACTTTGAGTCATTGTTCTCTTCTGTGAAGAAAACATATATATATATGTATATATATATATATACATACATTTAGTACATGGAAAGGTTGGAATGCAAAGGCGGTGTCGCAAGTAAATGAGCTCTCTATTGGGTGTGCACAGTTTCCATTCCTTGTCTTCTCTCAACTCCCACCAGGTATGGGTGCTTCTTTTTCACCATGATCTCACCCATTGATCCCAGGTCACAGATGACTCTGCTGCTGGGCTGCATCTTCTTTGACTGGGATCCAAAGACAACTTCCATACATAAAAGCTGACTTCCAAAGACACTGTGTTTACTTCATGTGCTGCCTTTTCCATTTTTCTTGTACATTTCCTGTCTCCATATTCTCCCTTTCAAGAAAGAACTTCAAGAATTTTCAGGAATCCAACCTTTAACATCAATTATATTTTCTTTTTGTTGTATGTTTTGTGTTCTTTGACTCAAAGTTTTCTTTCACTGACTTGCTTCATATTTTGTAATTTACTTTCTTTTTAAACTTTGTTTTTATTTTTGTAAACAGGGTTTTACTCTGTCACCCACACTGGGGTGCCGTGGTACGATCACAGCTTACTCCAGCCTGGACTTCCTGGGTTCAGGCAATCCTTCTGTCTCAGCCTTCCAAATAGCTAGGACTGCAGGTATGCACCACCACGTCTGACTAATTTTTCTAATTTTTGTAGGGACGAGGTCTGGTTTCGTTGCCCAGGTAACTCTTGGCCTTAAGTGATTCTCCTGCCTCGGCCTACAAAGTGTTGGGATTATAAGCATGAGTTTTTCACTTTAATAAGCTCATGTAGTAGGAAAATATGCAGGAAGCCATGCCTTCAACCTCTCATATATATATATATTTTTTGGTCTGTAAATGTTTATCAAGTGTGGGTTCCACTGGTGTCTGCGTCCTCCCATATTTCAACAGCTTATACAGCATTTCTATCTACCACAATATAAAACATGCATTCTCAAGGGGACAGTATCATCTCCAAGGGGGTAAAAATTAGTTCTTCCAAGGGAGTGAGAAAATCTTACTCTTTTGATGACTAAAACATATATAATTTAGTACATGAACAGATAGCTAGTCTGTCTATGGTATTATAATTTCACTAGGGAGTGCTTCTAGCAAAAATGTCTAAAAATGCTTCTTAGGGGGAGAAAATCAAAGCAAGTTTCAGAAATACTGGTCTGGGAGAAAAATTTTGGTTCGTCTCATCAAAAGCTCTTGCTTGAGCCAAACATCATAAATAAGTCATGAGACATGGAGCGAAAATAGATATTTTTATTTAAAATTCCCATGTTTCCCACCCTTTGGTGTGCTGACTATGACCTACTCTCTGCCAGTCTCATCCTATTTTCTAGTAATATTCTCCCAAAAAGTTTGATCCCACATTTAGAAGTGTCAATAGTCCTGGTTTCTAATATGTGCTGTTATTTGCAAAACCACATTGTAAGCAGTTTTTGTTTAATTTGTATATACTTATGTGCCTATTTACCTTTTTTACAGCAAGCCATTGGGATACTTGCAAATATATACATATAGGACGTGTGTAGACAAAAGGAAAGAAATTATAAAGAGGGACCACCCAGGAATCTGGAGAATTCAGAGGTACATCTATGAGAATCAGGGACATTTCCCTTTTTCAATCATGTCTGAGTTGCTACATCATGTGCTCCTTCATCCTTTGATAGGGCCCGTCTATGAGTCCATACCTTTCCATTTGTTAGACCATATTCTTCTCCCTATCTCTACACCTGCTTTGTAAGGAACTGACCAGTTTTGAAACGAACCTTGTAAAATAAACACCATCACACTATCTCTGTGGAGCCCCTGGGATCTATCACCTGTGTATTTATTATGTCATTTGTCATGTCTCATGGCAATTTCCACTTATGCATGTGTTTGTTTGTTTGGAGTCCTCTGATGGGGGTAAGCACAGAATGCTATGGGGGTCTGTTGGAGGGAAATGCAATTCAGGGTAGGAGGAATCAGGGATTCTATTTCTAGATCAGGGGTCAAGGTAGGAGCTAAGTCTCAGGAAAAAAACAGAGACGTGATTTCCACACCTGGTTGCAAAGGACAGAACTAGGTTAGCAGTCAGAGTAACCTAAGTCTGGGGAATCATTACATTGTCCTTGTCCAGAGACAGGGACCAGTCTTCTTGGGAATCATTGACCCCCACCATCAAGAGAACAGGGCAGAATGCAGTGTTGAGGGAGGGCTGATGAGAGTCACAGTGTTGGATGTTTGGAACGTAAGTTTCATTATTCTGAAGGGACAGTGGGGTCCTACTAACGTCCAGGGAAATACCACAAGTCCCAACACTGTTTGCAGGTGACTGGGGTTATAGCCAAGTACCCTGACTCCAGTTTCTGCACACTTTCTTTCACCAAATAATGATTTCCCAGAGTGCAAGTTTTTCTTTTTTAAAACTATTTCTTGGTCCTCCATCATGTTATCTGCTGAAATTCTTAACAGCAAAGGTCCTGAGATGTCTTAATGGGAATCAACAAGTGAACTCAAAACGTTTAAAGAAGGGTCAAAACTCTCTAGAATGTTCTCGAAAGGTGACCCTCAATAAAAATCTGTCAGTTTGTCTACGATTTGTGGGACTTTGACTTTCTAAAGGTGCATTATGTGTCACCTAAAAGTTCTTGAGGATAAAATTCTTCATCTTGGGACCTGGTGGTCTTTGCGTATTTACTTATTCCTCTCCTTTCTCTAATTTTTACTCGCTTTTCTTTTAATTTTTATATATTTCTAGTTTATGAAACTTGTAACATTGATAATGGTAGAGTGAGAAACAACACAATAAGTCATTAGCACCCCCGTTTTGTGGGATGGAGGTGTTAATAAAACTATTTTATTTTGAAAATTGTGCTTTTGTATAGGACCAACATGTATTGCATTTGCAAATAGACTCACGGTTCTTCTCACTTCAAATGCATGCATTTCTTTCTCCCTTGGAGAAATCTTCATGCAGAGTAATCTTAGGGAGCATTACACCTGTGTTCTTACATTTCAGAATGGGAAAGGAACAAGAACCACTAGCTGAATGTTCAACAGCAGTTTTTGTGCTTGTGATGTGGGACAGAAAGGAACAGAAATGAAACCTCTCTTCTTTTCACAAGCCTCAAGCAGACTGGCTCAAAGTGAACAGATTTCACACAGGCCAGTGTCTGTACTACAAATTTACCTACTTCCGAACCAGCCTGAGAGACATTTTAGTCTCAGCTTCTGGTAGCTGAGGCCATCTCTTGAGCACAAACGTCCACTATGCCAGTAGCAGGACTGCTTTATTTGATGAAGACCACAGCTCTCTGGCAGATAGGTTCAGTCTCAATTTGCCAAAACCTCCTGGAGGTGAACGAAGGTTTGCTGACTGTGGTCAGGAAGGTCCCAATTATGAATAATTCCCTAACCAAGCATCGAAACACTGCACTTTGTAATTAAAATGCAAAACACACGCAAACTGCCAAACCCAGAAAAACAAACCTTCAGGAATTTTCTTTGAAAGCTTGGTTTCTCACTTCCTTCAAGCATCTTCTCTCTAAATCAGCCTTGGTTTGCTTTATTCCACCATGCACAAAATGATCTTTTCTGATCCCCTTGATTGGCACAATTTCTCAAGAAAAGTGGATGTGATTTATCTTATTTGTAAGCTATATTTTTGGGCACCAGCTTTTCTCCTCACCTATCTCAAACTCTGTGGTACCAGGAAAATGGTGGAAAAGATGACTCTGGGGAAAGCCATTTTTCCTTTTAATCTGGTAAAATTTTGCTCTATTATAAGGCTTTGTTATCGGATACATATAAGTTTAGAATGCTTTCTTGGAGAACTGAATCAGTTATTATGTGGCGACCCTCTGTATTCCCAGTGATACTTTTTTATTTAGAGTCTATGTTAGCCGGGCTTGGTAGCTCAACCTGTCATCCCGCGCTTTGGGAGGCTGAGGTGAGTGGATTGCCTGAGCCCGCGGGTTCGAGACCCGCCTGGGCAACTTGGCGAGACCTCGTCTCTACAGTAAATCAAAAATGAGCCGGGCATGGTAGCGCACGCCTGTAGTTCCAGCTCTTTGGAAGGCTGAGGCGGAAGGATCGCCGGAGCCCAGCAGGTCGAGGCTGCGGTGGCCGGGAGTGGCCACTGCACTCCAGTCTGGGCGACAGAGTGAGACTCCAACTCAAAAAAAAAAAAAAAG
>CAUYQG010278143.1:0-18060 GCA_963574415.1 Tarsius wallacei
CTCGACCTGCTGGGCTCTGGCGATCCTTCCACCTCAGCCTTCCAAGTAGCTGGAACTACAGGCGCGCACTACCACACTCGGCTAATTTTTGATTTACTATAGAGATGAGGTCTCACCAAGTTGCCCAGGCGGGTCTTGAACCCGCGGGTTCAGGCAATCCACTCACCCCAGCCTCCCAAAGCGCGGGATTACAGGCTGAGCCACCGAGTCCGGCTGTGTTTTTCAAATTTGACACATGCCAAAATCCCCTGGAGGGCCTGATAAAAAACTGAATGCTGGGACTCAGATCCCCAATTTTTGATTCAGTAATCCTCAGGTAGGGCCCGGGAATCTGAATTTCTAACAAATTCTCTGTGATGCTGATGCTGGTGGTTTGGTGCATATATTTTGAAAATCATTGCTCTAATGGAATCAGTAGTCACAGGCAAAGACGAGCCAGGCAGTACCTCTCTGTGTAGGTTTTTAGGACACAGAACATTATTCACAAGTTTATCACCCAGTATGTATCAATCTTCAAGAGCTGTAACTGACAAAATTAGTAGTTGTAGAAAATTTCTTTCCAAGGATGAGTCCAAAACTTATTATTTTTTAAAAAAGAGTTATTTGCCGAGTGGAAGACAGTTTCAGAATCCAGTATTAAAGGAATGGATCTGCTTTGTTTGCCTATTTAAGGGAAAATGAATAACATAAATTCGAAATTTCAGTCTGCAACAAAATTCAAAATAAAAGTCTCTTAATTTTTATCCTTATGTTAAGATAACAATCTTATTTCAGTTGTTTTTAACCCAAGCACTGAAAAACAAAATAGTAGTCAGAAAAATAATTCATTTGGCACATGTACTATTAAAAACACATTCCTATCAAAATTTTTCTTAAAGTCTTAGACATAGAACACCTGATATCTGGACCCAGCTGAGCTTTTATTTTACAGATCAAAATGCATGAACAAAAATACATCACAATAATTAATGAAGCCGTTCTAATTTCGCCTGAAGAGATTTAAAATTCCCAGTGATGGCTTGTACTGCTACTGATGAACTCATAGACTGAAGTTCAACCAGATAACCACATACAGCATCCAGACAGAGATTTGTAAATCTTCTCCTGTAAAGGAAAAGACACCTGGATCAACTTTCTATACATTTAGAAACATTTCTTCCTATAAGGCTTCTTTCCCCTCTCCCCCAACTTCTGCTACAGTCCCACAGAAGAGCAAGAATCATACGACCAAGTAAACGACAAATAAACAAAAACAGAAAAGAAAACGTAGGGGATGGGGATAGGAGAATTATCACATAACTACCATTTTCCAATTTTTTTCCCCCCTGAGTTGGAGTCTCACTCTGTAGCTCAGGCTGGAGTGCAGTGGCATGCTCACACCACCACAGCCTTGACCTGCTGGGCTCAGGTGATCCTTCCGCCTCAGCCTTCCAAGTAGCTGGAACTACAGGTGTGCGCCACCATGCCCAGATAATTTTTCTTGATTTATTGTAGAGACGAGGTCTCACTAAGTTACCCAGGCTAGTCTTGAACCCCTGGGCTCAGGCAATCCTCTTGCCTCGGCCTCCCAAAGTGCTGGGAGTACAGGCTTGAGCCACTGCACCTGACCACCATTTTCCATTTAAGATCATTATGAGGAGGCAGGAAGGAATAATTCCTGTTAATATTAAATTATTTACATTCCTTTGGCTTTTCCAAAGAGAATCCCTTGAAATGGTCAATATCACAAAGACATAATTGAAATGTCTTGGTTCTAGGTCACTAACCCAAAGAAGGATTTCATAAATTATATATGTTCACTTGTAGAAAGGATTTAGGACAAGAGTTGAAAATGGAAAAAACTCCTATTTTTCATACACACTAATCGATATCATTCAAATTATTGTTAATGTACAAAAGAGCTTAAACCCTATACTTCTTTAAAGTCCTCTATCTTTCCACATTCTCTTCAAATCTGTTACCCAAGTATTTTTCAGAAACATTTAAAGGCTTTTACTAGAATAAAATATTTACTCATAGTTACCTTTCATAATTTGAAACTTGACTAGGATTCGCAACATATCTTGTCAATAGTACATGTATACAATCCAAAAGATGCAGTGGTTTCTTCATTCTGGTCCAGAATGGATCCTATAAAGAAATATATATAATGACATGTAAGGCAAACTGTTGATTTTTAATCAATTATGTAAAATTTATTGCTACTAGAAATCATTAATATTATACGGCTACTAAATATGGTTAATATTTTGAATAACATAAAAGCACTATACACATACATTACATATACATATATATATATTGTTTGAGACAGGGGCTCGCTCTGTTGCTCAGGCTGGAGTACAGTGGTATGTTCAAGACTCACTACAGCCTCAAACTCCTGGACTCAAACGGTCCTCCCTCCTGAGCCTCTCGAATAGCTGGGAACACAGGTAAATGACACTGTACCCAGCTAATTTTTTTATTTTTTGTAAAGACAAGAGTATCACTATGTTGTCCAGGATGGTTTAAAAGTCCTGGTCACAAGTGACTCTCCTGCCCTGGCTTCCCAAAGTGCTGGGATAACAGGGATAAGCCACTGTGTCCAGCCTAACTGTACTGTGATATTATTTAGGAAGAATATTTGATGTATTGATCCAGTTGGTAAAGCATGTAAATGTCTTCCTTTAAAATCTGATGTGAGACAAAAATCTCTCTTTTTCTATTGGTCATGATACCACTTTTACTTTGAACCTATGCAGACTTAGTGTGATATTGTAAAAAGTGACTAAACTAGTAGTCACTGGATCTGAATTCTACTTCTGGCTTCCCCAGTTCCTAGCCATGTGACTTGAGCAAGGTATTTAATGTCTGCTTTTGTCTTTTTGTAGGGTGGAGACACTACCCCGTGCTCATTTCCATCAAAAGCTTATTGTGAGGCTCAAATGAAAAACACACATAAAAGTACCTTGTAAAGTAAAGCACTGTATAGTGTTACTATAAAAAATGAAATCTAGTTCAATGAGGTTTACTTTGGATTTTTATATCTAGAATAAAAATTACAAAATATATAGTCTGATGAGGTTCAATATTGTGAAAAAGATCTTTAGCATTGGTATTTTAGATGAGGTTACAGTAAATAAATACTATGTAATTTTGTTCTTTTAAAGTAAATGATGATTCTTTTCTTTAATTTTCTTTTATTTATTTATTTATTTATTTAATTTTTTTTTTGAGCTGGAGTCTCACTCTTGCCCAGACTGGAGTGCAGTGGCTGCTCCTGGCAATCGCAGCCTCAACCTGCTGGGCTCCGGCGATCCTTCTGCCTCAGCCTTCCAAGTAGCTGGAACTACAGGCGCGCGCTACCACACCCAGTTAATTTTTGATTTATTGTAGAGATGAGGTCTCGCCAAATTGCCCAGGTGGGTCTCGAACCCGCGGCCTCAGGCCATCCATTCACCTCAGCCTCCCAAAGCATAGGATTACAAGCTGAGCCACCGAGCCCGGCTTAATTTTATTTTTAAATTGTGGGGTACAATTAAGGGTTAGGTATATAAATATTCATTGTGCAGGTACCCTTGTTGATGTAAATGATGATTCTTAATGTAAAGTGTTTAGCTCACAACTTGGTTTAGCCTATTCCACCAAGAGTTAAACAGACATAATTAGGTTTATTAATACTAAAAACTAGTAACATTTCATTTTAATCATGATATACAGCAGAGTAACTCTCATCAGCTTTAAAAGTCTGAATTATAATTTCCAATACTCAAAATGAAGCAAATCTTTGCTGCCACTATATTAAACTAAGTCATAAGATACTTCAAAACATGCAACTGAAATACCCCACTTTGTATCTAGAAAGTCAGTTACTTTAATTAAATAAAAAATATTTTCCTTACCCGTGATTTGAACAACTGATCATAAACTTCTAGTAGTCTAGGTAATTGCACTCCAATTTCATTCATTGTTTGTATTACGAAGCCCACATCCCAGTTCAAAGTACAAACTTGCTGTTCTAAGAACTGTACAATAAAATCTAGGGAAGGAAAAGACCAGAAAGTAGGATTTTTAATTCTTGATACTCAAAAGCAGGTCGTAGTTTCTAGGGATAATCTTTGGAAAATCTATTATGATTTTTTTTTTTTTTAAAGATGGGGTCTTGCTGTATTGCCCAGTCTAGAGTGCAATGGATATTCTCAGGCATAATCAGAGTGCACTATCGCCTTGAACTCCTGGGCTCAAGTAATCCTCCCACCTCAGCTTCCTAAAGAGCCAGGACTATAGGCGTGTGCCACTGTGCACAGCTTCAAATTTTAAAAATAAAAGATATACAAGAACAGGCAAATCTAGAGAAAAAGTAGATTAGTAGCTGCCTAGAGCTGGAAGGTGGGAGGGAATGGGAAGTAACAACTAGCGAGTACAGGTTTTCTTTTTGGGATGATAAAAATGATCTAAAAATAAACTGTGATGATGGCTATGCAACACTGTGAATGTGCTAACCCCCTCAAATTGTACACTTCAAAGACCCAAGAAAAAGGCTGCAACACTGTAGAGAACTTAGAAGATATAGACAGGTATAAGAAGAAAACAGAGACCATTCGCAATCCCATTACTGGGGTGGACCCACTGATAACTGTATGTATGAATGTATGAAGGTATGTATGTGTGTATGTGTGTGTGACATACGTATATATGTATATCACAGGCTCACTCTGCTGTCCAGGCTGCAGTGCAGTGGCACACTCACAGCTACTGCAGTCTTGACTTGTTGGGATCAGGGGATCCTTCCACCTCAGCCTTCCAAGTAGCTGGAACTACAGGTATGCACCACCATGCCTGGATAAATTTTTAACTTTACTGTAAAGACGAAGTCTCGCCAAGTTACCCAGGCTGGTCTCAAACGCCTGGGCTCAGGCAATCCTCTCACATCTGCCTCCCAAAGTGTTGGGATTACATGCATGAGGCACCTCACCAGGCCAATAATTGTTCTAAATATCTGTATTTTTTTAAAAATCTGTATCCTCACTTTTAACAGATTTTCAGAAAAGGGCAACTGTATCCTGATTTTAGAAATATTAAAAGTGTTTTTTAATGCCTCACCCCAGATTTATATTATTTGACAGTTCTAATTGTGGCCCTGTTCTTTTTTACTACCTGTCTTATAAAAAAGATTATAACAGTAACAACCAACATTTATAGTTATGATATCTAAAATCTAAAACTGTGATGTCCATAAGCAAGAGGAATCACCAAAAAAAGTTCGCCACTACACGTCCTCTAGAATTTACCATTCAAATAGTAGAAGGTACTAAGAACTCTAAAAACTCTAAACTTTGATCCAGTTTGAAGTCCCTGGAGATTGCCTGCCACTGAGAAATTGACAGATTGAGCTGGGTGTGATGGCTTATGACTGTTAATCCCAGAATCTGGGAAGCTGAGGTGGAAGAACTGCTTGATACCAGGAGTTTGAGACTAGCCTGGGCAACAAAGCAAGATCCCACCTCTATTGAAAAAAAAAAAAGAAATTGACAGACTGACAGATAAAGAAGGTTTCTTCTACTCTGAACTTTGTGGGGCTCAAACGCAATAATCTAAGTCAAATGATAACTTCTAAGATAAGCAGAAATTCTTCAAAAGGAATTGTGTACAATGCAGCCTTTTACAAAACTACTAAAAGTATCAATTTCACATACTTGTAAACATTTATAAAACATATACATTTGCTCCTTTATTTCTCTAGATTAATGAAATGGCATGGAAAGAGTACATTTTAATAGTGTACCTACAAGAAATAAGAGTATGACTATAATGGTTTTATTTCTGACTATGTCCAGGGAAGAATTTGTAAGTCAGAGATGATCTGAAAACAAGTTTGAATGCTCATTTAAAAAAATAAGTTAATTGTTATATTGTGAGCATTTTCATGTTTCAATACATTTCAATAACTCAAAAATGCTACATATTCGACTTCATAGATGTATTTATGTTGCTTCTATTGTTTTACAACCGAGGAAAACATTGAAGGTAGGCAAATGGCTCATAATTAGTTACCTACAAAACAATTATAGTCAGCATATTTGATTAAGAAAGGGGTTCAAATAATTAAATTTTTTACATAATGATTTTCTACTTTATTTATTTTAGATTAGGAAATATAGTTTATTTAAAAGTTAATTAGAGAGAGAGAGACACAGAAAGAGAAGATTCACCTCCCCAAAGTGGGGGAGGGGGCCAAAGTCACAATTTGGCGTTTTATTTTATTTTTTGAGTTGGAGTCTCACTCCGTCGCCCAGGCTGAAGTGCAGTGGCACACACACAATCACCCCAGCATCAATCTGTTGGGCTCAGGCGATCCTTCTGCCTCAGTCTTCCAAGTAGCCAGAACTACAGGCGTACACTACCACGTCCAGCTAATTTTTTTTTTTTTTAATAGAGACGAGGTGTCGCCAAGTTGTCCAGGCTGGTCTCAAACCCAAGGGCTCAGGCAATCCACTTGCCTCGGCTTCCCAAAGTGCTGGGCTTACAGGCTGAGCCCCCAATTCTGGCTTGATTTGCCATTTTGAAGAAAAATATGCCCTCAGTATGAAAGAGAGCAGTGGAGTCAAAGATTACCCATGCACAAAAACACCAGCCATTTTTCTTTTCTCTTCACAAACTTGTCTAGGGTTACCAATAATATAATCACAATAGCTTGCCAGTCAGCAAAATCCTAAGATAGATGTATACACTTGGAAAGTTAGTCAGAGAAAGCTTCATACTCAACCATTCACCAACAAATTCTGCTATTCTTTGTGGATCTTTCTAGAGAGGTAGGTTGGAAATGCCTCACCGTAAAGATCATTGTTTTTCCATGACAACAGAGAAAACAGAAAATGCAACAAGACAGAAAATGCAACAAGACAGCACCTAAGGTTCCTGCTTATTACCTAAAGGAAAGAAGCGTGGTGTGCTGGCATATATTTTACCGAGGAGGACAATCTTGAGACTGAGAGCATGCATTCGATCTGGGGAACTCAGTGCCACACTTTCATTCAGTTCTGTAAGAGAGAGACATGTTACTCAAAACTCAAATTGTTATTATTTTTAATTTTTCTTTATTAATTCATACACCTAAGTGATATAGGTTTATAATCTGCAACAAAAGAACAAAGATTATATCTATAAGACAACAAATATCTTGATAGAGTTTGAAAAATTTGGTTAAGCCGGGCTTGGTGGCTCAGCCTGTAATCCCGCGCTTTGGGAGGCTGAGGTGAGTGAATTGCCTGAGCCCGCGGGTTTGAGACCTGCCTGGGCAACTTGGCGAGACCTCATCTCTACAATAAATCAAAAAATTAGCCAGGCATGGTAGCGCTTGCCTGTAATTCCAGTTACTTGGAAGGCTGAGGTGGAAGGATAGCTGGAGCCCAGCTGGTCGAGGCTGCGGTGGCCGGGCGCGTGCCACTGCACTCCAGTCTAGGCGACAGAGTGAGACTCCAACTCAAAAAGAAAAAAAAAAAAAAAGAAAAATTTGGTCACCATCAGGCTATTTTATCAACACGATAATCTAATATACTACCACTTAAAAACATCTTTGATTTTTTTCAGTTTTATTTTCGATGTTTCCTATTTGTAGGCATAGCATGAAATATATAAAATATGTGTAGCAACAGGTCATCTGTTGTAATAGTGGTAAAAAACCACTATCTTGCTCAGAAGACATGCTAAGTAGATTCTAGTTTCCACATTATTTTGATTCAACTATATTTAGGCTTGGGAATATTTTACCTGTGCTAAATGTTTTTGATAAAACATTTCAAATTCTAGGTTTATATAAGAAATTTGGTAAAAAATAATATCTGTAAAATATAACCTGAATACATCTATAATAGCCAGAAATCTGTCATATTATAACTGGGTCTGGGTCTCCCTCGGGCTGGTGTGCAGTGGCACGATCATGGCTTACTGTAGCCTTGACCTCTTGGGCTCAAGTCATCCTTCAATCTCAGTCTCCTGAGTAACTGGGACTACAGACACACACCACAACACTTGGCAAATTTTTTGATCTTTTTGTATACATGAGGTTTTGTTATGTTACTTAGGCTGGTCTTGAACTCCTGGGTTCAAGCAATTCTCTGCCTCGGCCTCCTAAAGTGCTGGGATTACAGGTATGAGCCATGACGCTTGGCTTATTTTATACCAACTGCTACAGCCAAAGTTGACACTGTATCTATTTTTGGCTCTCTTTTAAATATAAGGATTTTGTATATAAAAGTTCTTATGACATCTTAGCAAGTATAAGCATTCACTGCATGGATCATGTCAGATTTGATACATATTTCTTCCTTTAATAGTGACGATCAATATTCCTTTTTATCAATCAGTCAGGTCTCAGTTTGTGAGGTTTCTAGGCTTTTAAAACATTAAACTTAATTGAATAAAATTTACCTATAACATGTTTCACCTTTTAAATTACAAAGAAGCCATGACTGTCTGTTGTCATAGAATTACATCATTTTTTTACAATTAAAAAATGCCACACTAACTATAACTTTTTATAACTAAATAACTGCCACACTAATTTTCCTTTAAATGCTGCCAATTTATACATATATATCCCAACTTTCTTCTGTAAAAAACATTGCATTCCTTTTACATAAGATTAGATTAATAATAAAACAATTTTAAAATGTTGTTTAAGTAAGCAATATTTACATTGAATACACAGAAATTTACTCTAGCACTAAATGTAATTTGAATGCATAATACTAGGATTTCACTATTTTAATTTCATGTTCACTCCAAAAACTGATTTGAACTTGCATTAGGCATGAATAAAACACATAAAATACTTCTAATTAGGATGATAGCTCAATGATAACTTTAAGTATTTTTTTATCCTGCCTCATAAAAGATAATTGACATATGGATCTTTAAAATCCTAATTATTATTAATTTTTTTTTTTTTTTTTTTAGTTGGAGTCACACTCTATTGCCCAGACTGAAGTGCAGTGGCACGCTCACAGCCACCACAGCCTTGACCTGCTAGATTCAGGTGATCCCTCCACCTCAGCCTTCCAAGTAGCTAGAACTACAGGCATGTGCCACCACATCCAGCTAATTTTTTGATTTATTGTAGAGATGAGGTCTCACCAAATTGCCAGAGATGGTCTCGAACCCATGAGCTTAGGCCATCCTCTCACCTTGGCCTCCCAAAGAGCTGGGATTATAGGTGTGAGCCACCGCACCCAGCCCCAAATTATTATTAATGTAAGATGTTTACACTGGCTTAATTGTTTCAAGGTTCAAAAATACTTTAGAACTAACAGTCACATTATTATGATCAGCAGACTTTGTGTTTCTGTTAGTGTATTATATTCTCTCTCATCTTTCAAGGGCACTGGTTATAATATTCTAAGGTAAGTGTCTCAGCATCTATTAAGCAGCACAAATCATAAAAACATGACATGACCTTTTCACTGAGTGTCCTCCCAAATACTTACTTGGGTCACTATCCATATGTTCATCCTCCACCATATACAGGTGCCTTCTGCTTACTTTCTGCTTAGGTATAACACAATTTTCATGAGCCCTAGTTATATTGGCTACTAGCAGCTTGCATTCCTCTACCAAGTCACGAAATAACGTATGCCAGTATATCTATAAAAGAACCTTACCTTTCTCTATGATATCTTGCCAAAGTGTCTGTACCAATATAGGGTCTGAATAACCGGCACAATGAATTATTGCAAGTTTACACTCTGCAAGTTTAAATGGGTCAGCAAATTCTCCATAAAGCTGTGAACAAAAATCCCAAAATTAAACATCTAACCACAGGTTCAGAGATGAACAGAGGTTTAATTGGAAATTTAAAATAAAAAATTTTATCTGAAGTCTCTAAAATGATACAAAGATGTAATGATGTAAAGCTGGTCATAACTGCAGATTAAAAATGGTAAGGGTGCCTGTTATTCCAGTGCTTTTGCAGGGCGAGGTGGGAGCCTAGGAGTTTAAGACCAGCCTGGACAACATATGAGATCCTATGTCTACAAAAAATTTAAAGAAACATTAGCAAGGTATGGTGTTGAACACCTGTAGTCCCAGCTACACAGGTGGCTGAGACAGGAGGACTGCTTGAGCCCAGGAGTTTGAGGCTGCAGTGAGCTATGATTATAGCACCGCACTCCAGTCTGGGTTACAGACTGAGATCCCATTTCTAAAAAAATAAAAGTAAATAAAAATTTTAAATGGTGGGGATAGGGTAAATATATTCAAACAGATTTCTTGGTTGGAAGAGAGATGTTGCAATGACATCTCTTTTAGACTGTATTGTCTAGATTCAAATTGAAGAAGCATGGCAATACTGACAAATCCCAGGGTACTTCAGGGTACCTAGAACCATGTCCACTGCTCAGAAGGTTATAGAGTGAGAAAGGCTTGGAGAATTAAGCAAAGATAAATTACTTTCTCAAGGCGGGAAGGAAGGCCATAAATTAGCTGGTTTAACATAGCCACCACGTGAAGTTGATAGGTCTTTGTAGCTACTGGCCTGGAAGGAGCATCTTAGCCTTTTCTAGGATTCACATGCAGCAGCAGTGATCTGAGAGCCTGGTGACAGCTGCCAAGGATGGTTTATCTTAGTTTGTGGTGACAGAGTAGTCTTTCCCATGAAACAAAAAGCCAAATGCAAAACAAACAAGACATTTCTAGATATCAGGTGACCACTACAGAATTTTCACTTGATTTTTATTACCTTAGTTATGTCCATCAGCTCAGAGTCCAGCTGAGAAACTGCATCCTGTACAGAAGAATGATGGGAATACTGCCTTTGTAGTGTCTCTTGTATCTGAAGTTGGATTCTAGCAACCTGGTTTGAGCACAAAATAGGATGGCTTAATTTCTTTATAATAAACCAATAGGCATTTGAAAGAATAACTTCTACTATCTAATTTCAAGTTTGCTAAAATAAATACAACATATAAAAACTTCAATCATAACAGACTAACATAATCATAATAGCCTTCATCTCAACATAACGGATTTCACAGAACATATACTGTGTTGAAGAGCCCTTGTTGTCCACCAATGTTCGTACCTCCCATGACTGTAGCCAAACAAATGACTATACATTCCAGCCTCCTTTGTAGGGAGGTATGACCATATAACTAAGTTCTCTTCAAAGGATTATGAGTGGCTGTGTGTGGGAGGGTTTTTAAAAAAATTTACCATATCAAATTCACTTTAATCATAATATACCTCAAATTACTCCTCCATTTTCCAAATTTTTAAAAATAGGCAATACTTTCACACAGCTCAAAATGAAAAATAGTTACAAGTAAATATTAAAAGTATCAAAAGCTTATGTTTCCTATTTGTTCATTTCCCCTTACCCTAATCACAGGTAATTATTATTAGTTTTTTTTTTGAGTTGGAGTCTCACTCTGTAGCCCAGGCTGGAGTGCACCAGCATGATTATGGTCCACCACAACCTCAACCTCCTAGACTTAGGCGATCCTTCTGCCTCGCCTTCGGAGTAGCTAGGATTACAGGTGTGTATCACCATACCTGGCTAAATTTTTTTTTTTTTTTAGAAATAGGGTCTTACTATGCTATACAGGCAGGTCTTGAACTCCTGGGCTCAAGCAATCCTCCCAGAGTGGTTATAGGATTTTAAGTGAACACGCTTTTACTTGCTCTTTTTTCTCATCCTCCCTCTGACTTAAGATAAAGCAAAAGTCCTGGGGAATAGAAATTGGGTCCCTAAACAACCACAAGGAGGAAAGCCACCTGCCAATTGGGAACATGCACTCTGGATTTTTGCGAGTGAACAATAAGCTTTGTCTTTAGATCATTCTATTTTTTTGAGCCTCTTAGTTAAGGCAGTTTAGCATGGCCTACTTCATATATCAACTTATTAGCTTCCAGAATAAATGTTGAAGGTGACATAATCCACTCACTGTTGAAACAGCTAGGAAAAAACCTTCAGAAATGCCATACAGAAAACTTCTAAATTATAGCAATGACTAAAGCTAAAGTAAATACATACAGGCAGAAGAAGCTAGAATTAATAATAATGGCTTCGACAGATCTATTACTTCCCAGGGGAAGAATGGAAAGTGAAAGAACTGTAGCTAGTATTCAATGTGGCCATAGTTTAAGTGTCTTTAGAACTTACTTCCATTTTTTCTTCTAATTCATGAAGGAATTCACCATCTGCAGCTATTGATGAAATTGCAGTGGAACTTTTGGCACTAAGAATGGCCCGAGCAATGTACTCTAGTCGCTGCTGAAGCGAAATTTCTGTGCTAGAAGGGAAAATCCTTATTTTTAATTACACAATTTCTTAACGATTGAATATACATATATATCAACTAGGATGTACTAATCTATACCAAATGAGCATAAAAATCCATTTGAAGCTTTAAAAAAGTATTGCCAGCCAGGCGTGGTGGCTCACACCTATAATCCCAGCACTTTGAGAGGCAGAGGTGAGAAGATTGTTTGAGTCTGGGGGTTCAAGACTAGCCTGGGCCACTTGGTGAGACGTCATCTCTACAATAAATCAAAAAATTAGCCAGGCGTGGTGGCACTGCCTGTGGTTCCAGCTACTTGGAAGACTGAGGTGGAAGGATCAACTGAGACCAGCAGGTTGAGGCTGTGGGGGCCGTTAGCATGCCACTGTACTCCAGTCTGGGTGACAGAGTGAGACCCCAGTACAACAACAACAAGAAGTATTAGCTTTCTTAGAATAAATCTAATTATTTTAAATTTCTAATAAGACATCCACAATTTTATTTTATTTTATTTTTGAGTCAGAGTCTCACTGTCGCCCAGGGTGAAGTGCAATGGCACACTCACAGCTACAGCAGCCTCAGCCTGCTGGGCTCAGGTGATTCTTCCACCTCAGCTACTTAGCTGGAACCACAGACGTGTGCCACCAGGCCTGGCTAATTTTTTGATTTATTGTAGAGATGAGGTCTCACCAAGTTGCCCAGGCTGGTCTCGAACCCCTGGGCTCAGGAAATCCTCTTGCCTCAGTCTCCCAAAGTGCTGGGCTTATAGGTGTGAGCCACCATGCCCGGCAAGATCCACAATTTTAGACAACAAATACTTACATTTATGTCTAAAAAGTAACTTCCCATTTTAAAAATTGAGTTTAGTATATTAAAACTTAGATTCTTCTAAAATTAAATTAAGTAAACATTCTTTATTACTCCTGATATTCTTTACTTCTCTACCATTAATATGTATTACATTTTATTCCCCACATAGCACAGTGCTTTAATCTCCTTCCACTCACTCCCTTGTTCACTATCTCCAACCACCCTGATATTTTTTTGTACTCCAAACATAGCAACTTATATCTTGCAGTGCCTCTGCATAGACCATAGACTACTGTTACTGTGCATGGACTACTTTTCCTTCATTTCTGCACACACACAGTTGCCTACTTGTCATTCTAATTCTAGTCTCAATTCTTTTTTTTTTTTTTTGAGTTGGAGTCTCACTCTGTCGCCCAGACTGGAGTGCAGTGGCCGCTCCCAGCCACTGCAGCCTTGGCCTGCCGGGCTCCAGCAATCCTTCCGCCTCAGCCTTCCAAGTAGCTGGAACTACAGGCATGCGCTACCATGCCTGGCTAATTTTTTGATTTATTGTAGAGATGAGGTCTCGCCAAGTTGCCCAGGCAGGTCTCAAACCCACGGGCTCAGGCAATCCACTCACTTCAGGTCTCAATTATTTTTTTTTTTTTTTTTTGATTTGGAGTCTCACTCTGTCGCCCAGGATGGAGTGCAGTGGCACACTCATGGCTACCTCAGTGTCGCCCTGCTGGGTTCCAGTGATCCTTCCGCCTCAGCCTTCCAAGTAGCTGGAACTACAAGCACGTGCTACTACGCCCAACTAATTTTTAATTTTAGTGTAGAGATAAGGTCTTGCCAAGTTGCCAGGGCTGGTCTTGAAACTGAGGGCTCAGGCAATCCCCTCATCTCGGCCTCCCAAAGTGCTGGGATTACAGGCTGAGTCACTGAGCTAGGCCTCTAGTCTCAATTCTAATGACACTTTCTCTGAAGTCATTTATGATCATCCCTAACTCAAACTGCTCCCCGCCCCCCAGGCAATTTCTACTGTAGTTTTATTTTTATGTATAGAACCTGAACTCATTTATTTATCTCTGGTCTTTATGTACTAGAATAGGAACTCTTTGGGAGGAGGGATGGTGTCTACTTTGTTCATTACTGCTTCCTGGATACCCCGAACATCACTGATACTCAAAATATATTTGTTGGCTGACCCATTGACAGATGTCAGAAAGCCCCAAGCATAGACCTCCACATCCTAATTGCCTAACTCTATAGATAAGACCTGGCTCTTTGACATTATAAAGCACCTAGGCATTTGAAACAAAATCATGTACTTGTTGGCAATCTCTCAGAACAAACAACCAGTACTAAATTTATCTTATGATATCCCAATTAATTCTAATCTGCATCAGGGAAAAAATAGCTTTCTTTACTTTCAGAAAGACATGACTTAAACTACATTTCTCTATAGTTATGGTTCCTATATTTTTCCTCCTCTAAAAAGAAATCAAAAGAAAACAGAATTAACTCCTTCTCTCTCCCTTCTAGACAGTTAATTAGCACTGACCAGCTATACACATAAAGTATTCTATACCTTTAGGAGCCTTGTTTCTAAAAGGGCTTTTCTTTTTTCCTCTTCTGATCTCCAAAAGATCCCCAATTGAACCAAATTTTAAAAGTAACATTTCCAAGTTACCTAAAATATAACACTCTATGGCTATCAACTTATTTGGTGCAGGCTATATATGCAAGGAGTGTATAGTGAGAAAGAGAGCAACATGTTACACAATAATTAGAAAAACATTTTTATGGCCAGGCTTGGTGACTCAGCGGGTAATCCCAGCACTTTGGGAGGCCCCGGCAACTTGGCGAGACCTCATCTCTACAATAAACTAAAAAATAGCTGGGTGTGGTAACACATGTCTGTAGTTCCGGCTACTTGGAAGGCTGAGGCAGAAGGATCGCTGGAGCCCAGAAGGTTGATGCTGGGGTGGCCATAAGTGTGCGTGCCACTGCACCCCAGCCTGGGCGAAGGAGTGAGACTCCAACTCAAAAAAATAGAAAACCATTTTTTATTTAAGAGCTAAAGAGTAGATCGACAGGATATCGCACATGAGGAGGAATTTAGGTTATACATATGTATGAAGTGGATTTGGATAGTGGAAGCTCTTAAAAGTTAAGAGAATTTCTGAATACTTTACTAAAATATAATAATTTTTATAACATAAAAAATGCAAATAATTATTAAAGGAAGGACAATTAACAGCTGCTCATGGTTTTGGAGCAATAACATGATAAAAATCACTTACAGAGATCTGTATGGTACTGGTATCCAGGACTAACTATCTAAGAAGAATGACAATAACACAGAAATGAGACTCTGATGGGCTAGATTAGGGAGCGGTCCATATGTAACTCTAGCAGAGTACAGTACATAATAGGCAACCAAACGCTTGGTAAAGGAAATGAATTATACAACTTAAAATACATAACTATAATAAATTAAACATTTAATAATGTTGTCGATTCTATTCTGTTTTTTGTTTGGCTTCAAGGTCTTACTCTGTCACCCACCCAGGTTAGAATGCTGAGGCATGTTCATGGCTCACCACAGCCTCAGACACCTGGGCTCAAGCAATCCTCT
Source organism: Tarsius wallacei (assembly GCA_963574415.1). Lineage (NCBI taxonomy): Eukaryota > Metazoa > Chordata > Mammalia > Primates > Tarsiidae > Tarsius > Tarsius wallacei. Next base: position 15,685 of record CAUYQG010278143.1, read on the forward strand.
AGTTTCAAGCTCCTGAGTAGCTGGGACTATTGGCATGTGCCACCATGCCTGGCTAATTTTTTATAGAGACAAGGTCCTGCTATGTTGCCCAGGCTGGTCTCAAACCCCTGGGCTCAAGCAATCCTTCTACCCTGGCCTCTCAAATGTTGGGATTACAAGTGTAAGCCATCATACCCAGTCAATAATGCTGACAATTCTTAAGTATACAAACTATGAGTTAATCAAGGCCTTTACTAAAAACTGCCTTTCTAGCTGGGTGTGGTAGCGTGCGTCTGTAGTTCCAGCTACTTGGAAGGGTGAGGCAGAAGGATCACTGGAGCCCAGCAGGTTGATGCTGGGGTGGCCGTGAGTGTGCCACTGCACTCCAGCCTGGGCGACGGAGTGATACTCCAACTCAAAAAAAAAACAACTGCCTTTTAGGCCTTTAAGAGATTAACTTCTGGGCTGGGTGTGGTGGCTCATGCTTGTAGTCTCAGCACTTTGAGAAGCCGAGATGAGAGGAATGCATAAGCCCAAGAATTTGAGACCAGCCTGGGCAACACGGCAAGACTTCATCTCTACAATTAAAAAAAAAAAGTTAGTCAGGTGTGATGGTGTGCGCCTGTAGTCCAGTTATTTGGAAGGCTGAGGCAGAAGGATCACTTGCTTGAGACCAGTAAGTCAAGGCTGCAGTAGCTGTGATTGTGCCCCTGCAATCTAGCCTGGATGAAAGAGTGAGACTCTAACTCTAAAACAAAAAGATTAATTTCCTTTCCTTTCCTCTTATTAAACAAAAAACAAAGTCATTTTATATAGGTCATCTTCTGCATGTGAGGAGAGCTTACAAAAAACAAGTGACTATTATGACCAAAAAGCTTATTCACTTATGCCACAAAAACACCCACATGAGCACAAGCATGCACACACACACACATACACACTCATATTGCTATTATCCATAAATGAACTTTTTTAGCACATCTGGACCAACATGATTTAATAGCAGCTCTGCCTCAACACCTCCTCTTCCTAACTTAACCAACTGCCCACTTTTAGAAATAAAATTTGTATTATTATGCATGAAAAAAGGTTCAAATAAATTATTGTTCAATATTTTATTTTATTTATTCTTTTTTTTTTTTTCTGAGTCGGAGTCTCACTCCATTACCCAGGCTGGAATGCAGTGGCACACTCACGACCACTGCAGCCTCGACCTGCTGGGCTCAGGTGATCCTTCCCCCTCAGCCTTCCAAGTAGCTGGAAACACAGGCATGTGCCACCTTGCCGAACTAAGTTTCTTATTTATTGTAGAGACGAGGTCTTGCCATGTTGTGCAGGCTGGTCTCGAACCCCTGAACTCAAGCGATCCTCTCGCCTCTATATCTCTAAAAGTGCTGGGATTACAGGTGTGAGCCACTGTGCCCAGCTTCAACATTTTATTAAACTGTCTTTAAGACCTTTTATTTTATTTATTTGTCAGAATCTCACTCTGTTGTCCAGGCTGAAGTGCAGTGGCACACTCATGGCTACCACAGTCTCCACCTTCTGCCTTACCCTTCCAAGTAGCTGATGCTTCACTGGCTAATTTTTTAAATTTATTGTAGAGATGAGGTCTTGCCAAGTCAGGCAATCCTCTTGCCTCTGCCTCCCAAAGTGCTGGGAGGCACTGCGCCAGACTCCTTTTCAGTAATTTAAACTAATATAGGAGTAGAGGAATTAGTAAAACAGCAAAAATTATAAAGTCATAGAGAAACAGTTTTTGTTATCTTAATTAAGAATATAGTAATTAATGGCTATTACTAAGAAAGAGCTTAAAGACATACTTTAAAGAAAAGGATTTCTGGTTCGGTATGGTGGCCATGCCTATAATCTCAGCACTTTGGAAGGCTGAGGCAAGAGGATTGTCTGAACCCAGGGATTCAAGATCAGCCTGGGCAACTTGGCGAGACCTTTTCTCTACAATAAATAAAAAAATTAGCCAGGCATTGTGGTGTGCACCTGTTGTCCCAATTAGTAGGAAAGCTGAGGCGGAAGGAGCCCCTGGGCAAAACAGGTTGAGGGTGCGGTAGCCGTGGTTGTGCCACTGCACTCCAGCCTGGGTGACAGAGTGAGACTCCAACTCAGAAAAAAAACCATAATAATTTAGAAGACAGTTTTATTTTTTTTTAATTTTAATTTTTTATTTTTTTTTTGAGTTGGAGTCTCACGCTGTCGCCCAGACTGGAGTGCAGTGGCCGCTCCCGGCTACCGCAGCCCCAACCTGCTGGGCTCCGGCGATCCTTCCGCCTCAGCCTTCCAAATAGCTGGAACTACAGGCGTGCGCTACCACGCCCGGCTAATTTTTTGATTTATTGTAGAGATGAGGTCTCGCCTGCCCAGGTGGGTCTCGAACCTGCG
>CAUYQG010278146.1:0-11533 GCA_963574415.1 Tarsius wallacei
GCAGTAGTGGGATACTGCTGGTAGTGGGGGAGGTACACAACATCAGCCAGCGTACTTGATCTCAAACCAGGCAAAGTGGCCACCAAAGAGAGACCCAAACTCTACCTGCACGATGTCCACAGGTATACCTAATCCTGACTCGTACCCCACATCTTTAAAATAAAATACATTTAAAAAAATCTCCCAGAGACAGTTAACAATGCAAGTTGTAAATGTGCCTAGTAAGTGGCATAGGCAAAATGTGCTAAAATAATTTAGAAGAGGGAGGGATCACTATTGTTCCCTTGGGTTGTTGGAAAAGGAGATTAAGTTGAACCTGCAGATATGTCAGCAAAACCTGACACTGGTGTTCAGCTAGCATGTTCTGAATGTTCAGACCAGTGGTTAAGTAATGAAATGTGTGTGTGTGTGTGTGTGTGTGTATTTTATTTTTTTGAGTTGGAGTCTCACTCTGTCGCTCAGGCTAGAGTGCAGTGGCACACTCGGCCACCGCAGCCAACCTGCTGGGCTCCGGTGATCCTTCCGCCTCAGCCTTCCAAGTAGTTGGAACTACAGGCACCCGCCACCACACCCGGCTATTTTTTTGATTTATTGTAGAAATGAGGTCTCTCCAAGTTGCCCAGGCTGGTCTCGATTCCGTGGGCTCAGGCAGTCCTCTCAACTTGGCCTCCCAACGTGCTGGAATTATAGGCGTGAGCCACTGCGCCCAGCCCGATAATGAAATATTTTTGTGCCATTTGGTAAATAATAGTAATCTTTCCCAACCCCCTGCTGCCCCACACCCTAGTGCCTCCACCAACCTGGCCATACCTGCTTGTTCACTAGGAATTTCCAATCCCTCTTTCCCCCACCTTTCTGGGATCCAGCAACCAAAGAATGAATTCCTGGCCCAGAAATGATTCTCTCTAGCAGTCTGGCAAAAGCCATTCTAATGAGTCAACTTCCATACTGAGCAGTTGCTAATATTTTGACTATCATCACTGCACGTAAAGTGTGCCATGCATGTTTCTTGAAAGAGAAATAGTAAGAGGAAGAAGAGGCCCAGTTTGTTCTGAAGCTGGATAGCTGACTAATTTAGCTGGAAGTGGAGAAGGGGAGGAATGGGTGATGAATTTAGACAAGCTGTAGCCAGCCTGTTGTGGAGTGGGCTTGGGAGTGTAGGGAAGGAGGGTATTTATCTTACACTCTGGAGTTTGGACTGCATCTGTTGAATGTCATCTGCAAGTGCTTAATATGTGTAATGACCTGATGAAAATAGCATTTTTAGAAGAATAATCTGGCAGGGCCACGCAGGATGAAAGGAAAAGAGGGAATCATCAGCAGGGTGAATTCCAGATGCAGATTAGCCATCATGAAAAGTCCTGTGGCAATATAGCAGTCAAGTATGAATTTTCATGCAAGAGGGTGTGGGGGAAAGGAGACACTGGCTGTGGTACAAGAAAAGAAACTGGGCAGAGTTTGAAATTGAGTCTTAAGAAATCTGGGCCATCTGGTCCCATTATCCCGGAGGTGGGCAGATAAAGTTTGTGACCATAGAAGGTTCTATGAACAGTAGGGAAAATTGATTTGCTGCGGGGTACCTTCAGGGTGGTAGATGGAGATGAGATCACCAAAAACCCACTCAACAATTCCCTGTCTCTCTTATGTGTAGTTCATAACATAATATGAGAGAGAAAGAGGTGTGGTTTCTCATGCCTGTCATCCCAACACTTTGGGAAGCCAATATGGGAGAATTGCTTGAGTTCAGGAGTTTGAGACCAGCCTGGACAACATGGTGAGATCTAAACTCTACAAAAATTTTAAAAATTAGCTGGGTGTAGTGTTGCGTGCCTATAATTCCAGCTACTCAGGAGGCTGAGGCAGGAGCAGGTCAAGGCTGCAGTGAGCCATGTCACTGCACTCAGCCTGGGTGACAGAGTGAGACTCCAACTGAAAAAAAAGAAAGAAAGAAAGAAGAGAAAGCCGGGTGTAGTGGCTCACACCTATAATTCCAGCACTTTGGGAGGTCAAGGTGAGAGGATTTCCTGAACCCACGGGTTAGAGATCAGCCCTCGCAATTCAGTGAGACCTCCTCTCTACAATACATTAAAAAAAATCAGTTGGGCGTGGTGGCACGTGCCTGTAGTTCCAGCTATGTAGAAGGCTGAGATGGAAGAATCACCCAAGGGTCGAGGCTGCGGTGGCCGTGAGTGTGCCACTGCACTCCAGCCTGGGCCGTAGTGAGACTCCGACTCAAAAAAAAAAGAGAGAGAGACTTATTATTTAATTTACTTGTTTTTACGTGTTCTGCCCCGTTATAGACCAACAGCAAACCAAGTCTTGGCAGCCCAGAATCCTTCCCTGGCATGCATCACACAATTCCAGGGAACACAAGGGCATGCACTGCAGGACATATCCAGTGTCATTTAATGCAGTTGACTTCGTGATCCTACTCAAGTTCTAAATTTTACTATTTATCTCTTCTAGTTATTTTCTTCTATTTAACAATCATCCCTTTCGACTCTTCTAATTATAGCTTAAAACAGAAGGCAATATTGATATTACCTAATTTTGCATTTACTGTACAAAACGTACTTTTATGTATCTTAGCTCACTTAATCCAAACAAAACACCCTATAATTCTTAGGTAAACATTATTGTCTTCATTTTTCCAGTAGAGAAACAGACCCTCAGAAAGCTAAAGGGAGGTATGATCAATAGTAACATTTTGTGAGCACCTATGATATGTCCAACCCATTACATATGCCCAAGTTCACAGGGCTAGGAAGAGTCAAAGCAAAGACTAACCTTGGTTCTCCTGATGATTACAAGGTGGTGCAATTTCCATGACAAGCTAACCAATCAATTCTTGTTTGTCCACCTGAGAAAACTTTTCTTTGAGTATTGGCACCACAATCAGAAGTCTTATTCTTCAAAAGATTGAAAAATATCTGAGGTCAACCTCCCAAAAGGCAATAATGTTTCCATCTCAATTCATAAAGTCGCCAAGCAGTAAGATCTGAAGGACACTTTTTTGTTTTATTTTTACTGGAGATGAAGCTTGTTTTTTATTTATAATTTCCCTGGAGGAGTTTAAGCCTTGAGAGGCATGAATTAACTCTGGCTTTATGTATTAGACATCCTCAAACCTTTCCATGCAGATATCATGTTATTAAAATGAGTCCCTGTGTATGAGCTCATTCTATCTTGTTACATTGTACAGTAGGACAAACTATTTAGGATAAATTGAAATGAATTATTAATGAAAGATAAAAGAATACTCCTTTCGAGTTCCCAGATACACGAATCCTGTTTTTTTTTCCTTTGGCTTCTCCTATTTCCTCTTTCCAGCCTTTTGTGTCATTTTGACTCATTCACCCTCATTGCTTATTCCTTCCTTTCCATTTCAGAGTCGCTGCAATGGTAGCCAATGTAAGAAGCCAATGCTCTCAGAAGGAGATGGCATGAGAGACAGGAATAGCTGTTGCTCTTTACTCAGGAAAGCATACTGATGTGTGGAGACAAAAGTGATGTTGGATATTAACCAGTCAAGTTGACTTCTGATTAGCCCTTGCCCTGTGAATGTCTCCAGATTCCTGCTTTATTTACTGTCCTCAGTGTAAGAACAGAAATTAGAGGCCATGATGAATACAGCCTTCTTGCCTGTCCAGGAGGATTGCCTTTCAGTGTCTTGTTGGATCACATATACCGTTTCTCCCTATGTTATATAAGCCCTGGATCTGTGGAGTAACTGTGAGATCTACGGGTCTTCTGGCAGCCCAAGACCATACTTCTGTCTGTAAATTTCCCCAGTAAAACACCCTTTACCGACAAATTGGATTTGTCTGCCTTGTTTTTTGGTTTATTGGGTTCTTCAGCATTTGGGGGACACTTTACATATACGATCTCTTCACAGAACACAGAAATACCCAGTAATGCTGCTTTTTTTTTTTTTTGAGTTGGAGTCTCACTCTGTCACCCAGGCTGGAGTGCAGTGGCTGCTCCCGGCCACTGCAGCCTCGACCTGCTGGGCTCTGGCGATCCTTCCGCCTCAGCCTTCCAGTAGCTGGAACTACAGGCGCACGCTACCACGCCCGGCTAATTTTTTTATTTATTGTAGAGATGAGGTCTCGCCAAGTTGCCCAGGCAGATCTTGAACCCGCGGGCTCAGGCAATTCACTCACCTCGGCCTCCCAAAGCGCGGGATTACAGGCTGAGCCACCGAGCCCGGCCAGATGCCTCATTTTTTAATCCATGGATCCACCAACCACATTGGCAAACAGGAAGAGGGCCCAGTGCTTCCTGATAGCCAGGACCTGAGGGCCAAGTAGCACATAAAATCAGTCCACTGGAATGAGTTTCTGGTCATTCCTTGCTTTTAAAGTGAACCGGTTAGTATACAGCCTTGTTACTCAAAGTGAAGTCCAAGGAACAGCACCATTAGCACACTTTGGAGCCTTTGGAATGCAGACTCTCCCCCTTAATCCTACAGAATCAGAATGTGTATTTTAACAAGATCCTAAGCTAGTTTATATGGACATTAAAGTTTATGAAGCACTGGTCTGCAGGATGTCTTCTTGCCCAGAAACACATTTTTTCATTTTGTAACTATGGTAACATTTCAAGAGAGATAAACAGAAATCATATATTACATCTAGATATATATTAGTGGAAATTTTATCTCGCATATAGGTAGGCTCACTAAGACTAACTGGAAAAAAATTTAACATCAAACAAAAAGTTGAGCTCTTTTGACTGCTGCTTTTTTGACATTCTGAATAGATTAGTGACTTTCGTTGTCCCAACCAGTTGACAACTCTTGTAAAGTACTATTCAAGACAGGGAAATAATCAGAAACAATTTATTCAAACACCAACCCAAATCTTGCTTCTTGGCAATTTCTAGAACATCTCAAACAGCTCCTCAGGCAAAAACAATGATAAATTCCTAAATCAAAGAACAAAGATGGTCAAGCAAAATAAATTTCCTCTAATATTTCTTTAGCTGTTTTCACTACATTTAAGCATGTTTTCTTAAAATGTGAGCTCCTTGAGAAGTTGAATTGATGCATTTGGATGCTTTGCTAGGTTTTTTCTCATATGGGATTTTTGGTGAAAAAGCAATCAGAAGTTAATATTTCTGTTTTTCCAACATTCTACAGCCATGTTCTCTTTAAGCCTCCGAGAATCTCAAAATTCTTTGAGCTTTTTCTCCCTTGTGATTAAGCTTAAACCAGATAGTTGGGTTTCTCTTACTGTCAGTTCATCCTAGGAGAATTCTGTCAGAAGCAGTTTTCAGTTTGTAATTAGACAAGAAAGTCAGGAAAACATCAATGATATGCTCAGTCTTTCTTAAAATATAAACTGGGTGTGGTGGCTTATGCTTGTAATCCCAGCACTTTGGGAGGAGGAGGTGAGAAGACTGCCTGAGTCCACGGGTTCAAGACCAGCCTGGACGACATGGTGAGACCTCGTCTCTACAATAAAATTAACTAGGCGTGGTAGCATTCGCCTGTAGTTCTAGCTACTTGGAAGGTTGAGGCAGAAGGATCGCCTGAGCCCAGCAGGTTGAGGCTGCGGTGGCCGTGAGTGTGCCACTGCACTCCAGCCTGGATGACAGAGTGAGACTCTGACTAAAAAAAAAAAAAAAAAAAGAATTTCTCAAAATAATTTCCTTAGTATAACATTGAGGTTTACTACTTGATATCTTACAGGCTTAGAACTAAGGATAAGTGTTTATTTTTGAGCCTCTAGTTCACAAGCAAATCATTTCATTGTTCCCCTTGATAGTATTATCAAAGACAACAGCTTCATTCTCTACATACGTTAACACAACAGAATTTTCTCACTGATCAATTATTTTATATGATAAGTCAGTGGCCCAGGAGAGAATCAACAATACATAGTCCTCAAGACGTCATAGTACTTTACCATTCCAAGGTAAAACAATTCTCCTGTTGAGCAGTTGAAGTTTTTGGACTTTCAAAAAACTGGGCTGATGAGTGCAAAGAAGTCCTTATCACTCACCACTTTATTTTTTTCACTTAGAAATGCCACTTTAAATTGGTTCCCACCAGCGTTTTTGATACAAAGGAATTTCCCTGCTGTTAGTCTGTTATTTTATATCAGTTTACCATATCCGTTTATTATATGTGCCTATAGGATACTATAAACTAGAATTTTTTGTCTTCAATCATTTTGATTCATCCTTCCCACACCTCTATTTCTGAGCGAGGGCAGCTGTGGGGTGGCTCTTTGCGTGGGACTAAGAAACCCTGCTGTTCTTCAAATAAGCCAGATGTCTGAATTTCCAAAGGAAAAGTTCACACCTAGTGAAGCATTTATTTACAAGCTTCACAACAAAACAAAAGATTACAAGAAAACTTCCCAGGGACATGGGTCATAGAAGTCAACTTGACGCCACAGCTTTCCCAAGGTCATGGCCCAGGGGACCTGGCAAGAGACCCAGAAACGCTGATCTCGTGCTGGCTGGAAACATTTGCAAACTAGCTTGCCATCTGAAGAAATTCCCGCTTTGACTTCATTTGGTCTCGGTCCCCTCTTCTAACATGCCCCTTAAAACACACACACACAGAAGAGCAGTTTTGAAGACATGCCCTACAACGAGTGTTTATGAGAACTTCATTCTCTACATACCGGCATACCTCTGGGAGAATCCCCACCAAACAACCTCGTTTTAAAAATCGAAAGTGAAATCAGAGAGTCGCTTTTGGTTCCTGTTGGGGACCGACCGCGGGACACCCCGGGCGCACTACTGCGAGCAGTGGCTCGGCGTAGGAGGAACGCCGCCATTGAAACCCTTGCCTGTTCCTTTCTTCTTTCTCGGGGAACCTCGGTGAGTGCGAGGGCCACCGCCGCCGGACGACACTCCGATCTCCCGCGGAGTTCTGCCTTAGGCAGCGCCAGCTCCGGGGGCCGCGCTGTCCCCGCCCCGTCCCCCGGGGGCTTCCGGGAAGGGAGGCGCGCGGGCCCAGGGCGCTGCGCTCGACGGGCGGACGCGGGTGAGTGGGTGTCCTGTCCCCCGGCTGCCACCCCTGCCACCAGCAATCCCGGGTGGGGAGGGAGGTGGGCTCCGCGGGCCGGGGGACAGCGCGGAGACGGCACAGCGCCGGGGTCCGGTCCTGGGGCCACGCCGCCGCCGAGGGGGCGCGCCCGCCCCGGCCCACCGCGCCCTTGCTGGGCCATCAGGGCCTCTGGCCCCGTCACCCGTTGGCTTAGCTTCATTCAGGAAATTGAAACTTAGTATGATTTGTGTTTCCCCACTGTTTTCTTGGCTCTGGAGCTGGTTCTTAGGAAAATGGATTTCCTAAGGAGACTGTTCTTGGCAGGCGCAGAGTTGTGCAGTCATGCGTCGCTTTTCAGAATAGGCAAGGTTTTCTCTTGGGAGAGACAACCAAAGGAGAATACTGTTTCCAGTTTATACAACATGCATTCCTTCTATTTCCTTTCCTTTTGCTGTCAGGCGTGCATATAGGAAGACTCGAGTCTACACGGTGTGGCACCACAGTGATAGGAGGGTATTAGGGAAATGGTGATGGTTATTTGTATTATTTCTTTTTGTTTTGTTTTGTGTTCAGAGACAGGTTGTCGCTCTGTCACCGAGGTAAGAGTGCAATGGCACAATCACAGCTTACCGCAGCCTTGACATCTTGGGCTCAGGGGATCCTTCCACCTCCACCTCCCAAGTAGCTGGGACTACAGACACACGCCAATATGCTTGGCAAATTCTTCTATTTTTTGTAGTGACAGGGTCTCACTTTTTTGCTCAGGCTAGTCTTGAACTCCTGGGCTCAAGCAATCCTCCTACAACTTTGGCCTCCTAAAGTGATGGGATTACAAGCATGAGGCATTTAGCCAGGTTGTATTGTTTTTCCAATTTGCTGCCATAGCACATTACACAGACTGAGTGACTTAAACACACACGCACACACAATTTATCTCTCTCACAAAGACACACACACTTTATTATTTTAGGATCCTGTGGAAGTTCTATCCAGGGTTAACATAAAAGTGTTGGCAGGGCTGTGTTTCTTTTTGGAAGTTCTCAGAGTGAATCCCCTTTCCAGCTTCTAGAGGCCACCCACCTTACTTGGCTCAGTAGCCTTCCTTCATCTTCAGAGCCAGCAATATTGCAGCTCTGACCATTGTTCTGTGGTCACAACTCTCTCAACTGTCCTCTTTTGTCTTCTTCACTTGTAAGGACTCTCGAGATGACATCAGGCCCCCACAGATAAACCAAGATGATCTCCATATTTTAAAGTCAGGTGATTGACAACCTTAATTCAATTTGCAGTGTTAATTCTCTTTTGCAGTGTAATCTACCATATTCACAAATTCTTGAGATTAGGAAGAGGTCATCTTTGAGGGAGCCATTATTCTGTCCATCATATGATTGCATAAAAGGAAAGAATTACTGTATATTCCACTCATGCAAAGCAGGAAAATATCCAGGACGCTAAGTACGTTGAAGGAGATATTATGTAGTAGACCATTTATACTGAGAGCTTTTAGTACAAGCTTTTAAGAATATTGACATTATCTGTGAACGTGCCACTGCACTCCAGTCTAGGAGACAGAGTGAGACTCCAACTAAAAAAAAAAAAAAAAAAAGGATATTGGCATTGTCAGAATAATAATAAAAGGCAATCAAGTAATATAAGTTACTATCTTCTGGAAATGTAATGAGAGGACTTCATATGCATGTGATGTCCTGAGCACAACAAACACCCGTCAAGATACCACACTCTCTAAATGGAGTGTTTTCAGTGTGTAAGCTTATACTGTGCTAGGTGCTCTGAATGGATGCAAGGAGGAATAGACATGGTCGCTGGCCTCAAGATCTTTACCGACTGGTCATGGAAAATGACACTGGTACACACATAATCAAAGTGTCATAAAAGAGATTAAAGGAGAGGGAGTAACATCCTTTGGGGGAACAGAAAAGGTTTCAAGAACTTGGGGGGGAATTTGGAACGGACCTCAGGATTTCATTAGGTAGAGATAATATTAAGAAGAGACGAAAGATGTGACATATTAAGGAACAGAACAGAGAAAGGGACTTGGCAAGTGTTTGGAATGGTTAGGGAACTGGATTGAGGAGCTGTCCAAATAAAACGAGAAAGTGAGTTGGGATTAGATTGTGTCAGACCTTGAATAACCATCATTAGGAAGATTCTGCAGTTGTTGATACAATAGAAAGATATATATATATATAGATATATATATATGATTAAAACTATATATCATCATAGATCATCTCAAACTTACAAGTGCAAATATAGCAAAACTTTCCCCTCGGTTATATAATGATACATTTTCAACCTAGCTGGGTGCAGTGACTCACTCCTGTAATCCCAACACTTTGGGAGGCTGAGGCAGAGGATTGCTTGAGCCTAGAAGTTCGAAACTAGTCTGGGCAGCACAGCGAGACCTCGTCTCTACAAAAATAAAAATAAAAAAATTAGCTGAGTGTAGTAGTGCACGCCTTTATTCCCACCTACTTGGGAGGCTGAGGCAGAAGGATTGCCTGAGCCTAGGATGTTGAGGCTGTGGTGAGCTACGATCATGCCACTGTAGTGACAGTCTGACTCAAAAAAAAAAAAATTTTTTTTTTCAACTTGACCCATCACCCTGAAATGCTTGAGTATATATTTCCTACAAAAATAAAAGGTGTGATCCTACATAATCACAACACAGTCATCAAAATCAGGAAATTAAGTGATTCAGATCCAGTTAAATCAGATTTAATTTAAATTTCACCAGTTGTCCCAATAATATCTTGTATAGTGTAGGGACCAAGGGAGAACTTCCTCTTTGTGCTCTGAAGTTTTGCTGAAAGACCAACTGACAAAAGGCAGATTAATAGAAGAAACGGCATATAAATTTATTAACATGCACGGGGGTAATCACACAGTGATACCTCCACCACTCTATGGAGTAGAGATAGTTATATCCCTACTTCTTAGAGGAAAGGGAGATGGGGAAGTGTGGATGATTTTGTGGGGTAATAAATGATTTTTAGGATAATTCAATTGGCTTGAAGAACATACAGTGGTCTGAGACAAAGGCTTGTGGGCCTGCAGAGCAGACAATGGTTTGTGACAAAAGTCTATTAGGCTGACAGACAGCGATCTTTCTTCCTGGGATATGAGTTCAGTTAACAAAAACTCAGGGAAGGGACGGGGGAATGATTTTGTTTTTTGGTAGGTCTAGATAAGGGAACTTTAGATAACACCATGATGCTTTAGGAGAAATAGTGGTGGGGAGGAGGAGAGATCAGAGAGACCTTGAGGCTTCTTCAGTTCAGCATGTCAAAGTGCTGCATTCTGGGGGTATCAGTTTCTGAGCCCCAACAATAGCAAAAGGATCCAGTTCAGGATCATGTATTGCATAATTGTGGTGTCTCTTTAGTCTCCTTCAGTGTGGAAGTTTATCATTCTGTCCTTGGCCTCCATGAACTTGAAGCTTTGGAAGTGAATGGGCCAGTTGTATTGTAGAACTCAAGTCGAGTTTTTCTGATGTTTCCTCATGCTTAGATTCAGATTAGGCATCTTTGGCAGAAATATGATTGAAGTCACACTGTACTCTTCTCCGTGTATCCTGTTATATGTTACATGATTTTGATTAATTTCATTATTTACTTTGATTATCTCATTATGATGGTGTCTGCCAGGCTTCTCTAGTGTAAAGTTACTCTTTTCCCTTTTGAAATTAATAAGTATTTGCGGGGAAGTATTTGGAAACTAAATATTTCTTTTTTCACCAAAATTTCCAATTTATTTGGACTCAGTTTTCTATTTTACTTAGTGGATTTAATCATTACTACAACTATTTATTTTAATCTTTAATTTATTCCCAGATTTGGCCAGTGAAAACTATCTCAAGCTGGATTCTGTGTCTTCATCATTCTTTAAGCATTTCCTTGCTTTTTGGCATTACAAGATGTCCCAGCCTTATGTAGTTTTTCTGTCCTGGTTTTGTTTTATTTGTTTTATTTTTTTTGAGTTGGAGTCTCACTCTGTTGCCCAGACTGGAGTGCAATGGCTCACTCACAGCCACCACAGCCTTGACCTGCTGGGTTCAGGTGATCCTTCCACCTCAGCCTTCCAAGTAGCTGGAACTACAGGTGCACGCTATCGCGCCTGGCTAATTTTTTGTTTATTTTATTTATTTTAGTTTATATTTTTTAAATGTGGGGTACAATTCAGGGTTATGTATACAAATAGTCATTGTACAGGTAAAGTTTGGGCCTCACTTTGGTCCCCACTTCACCTGGTTTGAGATCAGGTACTCTTATTGATGAAGTATGCTCCCCGTCCCCTGGCAGTTTCTCACTACTGCCAATCCCTTTTGTATAGTATTATGATACTTGTTCAGAGTCCTCTTATGAGTGAGAACATGTGGTACTCAGTTTTTTATTTCTGTGATAGATCACTGAGTATTTTTTTCTTTTTTTTTGAGTCGGAGTCTCACTCTGTTGCCCAGGCTGGAGTACAATGGCACACTCACGGCCATTGCAGCCTTGACCTGCTGGG